>JAOVVB010209857.1:0-10733 GCA_028570985.1 Heterobranchus longifilis
AATAGATGTTTACAACATAAGTAAACATTGGCTCATCTTACCCACTCTCCCCTATATACCTACTGTAGTGTGTGTGTGTGTGTGTGTGTGTGTGTGTGTGTGTGTGTGTGTGTGTGTGTGTGGATGGATATACAGCCACTGGAGCTAGAGGAATTGATTACTCTGCCGTATACTCCATCTCATAAATGAACCTGATGTATATCGGCAATCCTTCATCACAGTGAGCAAGCCTGACTTTATGAGGCCTTGATGTCCGCTCTTTTTCCTCTGACTACATTTAATATGATGTAATTGATTATGAGCATCCAACCATGCTATTGTTTATTCCTTTATCTATACCTGCACTTCAGCATAAATGACTGCACATAAATAATAGTCGATTATCCCGGGTGAGATACTTGTGCAATGCGTTCTTATAAACGGGTCGCACAATGAATACGAAAATGTCTGCACAACAGTTCGTAGATATAATACGCATTCTGTTTTAAATGTGGCGGTTGCGTCATACACACGTCATTAACGTCACGATTAGCGTTGTGAAACGGGACTAATTCAGTAGGTTTAGGCAACAAAACAATTCGGTATGGTTAGTATTAAAAAAAAAACACGGGGATTGCATTAAAATCCCTACTTCCGTGTTCCATTTTTAAATACATGTGCTGGTCACGTGATACACACAAACTCCCCCCCCCACAGCGTGTCTTTGTGTCTTTTAAACCTGGGCCTCATGTCTCACAATTACATGTGTTATGTATGAATTACAGTGCATTACTTCTTGTAGTAATTGCTACAAACAGGGAATGAGAGCAGTCTGACTTGTGATTTAAGTATAAGCATATCTGTCCTTCTTTCATTTTCTCTTATTCAGAGCTCAACTATATTTCACCACGTCTTTATATGAAAAAGAACGTCAGCCTTTTGACCTGGTGGTGTGACATTCAGCCCTGGGGTGCCTGCCATGTCATGCGCTGCAGACATATCCAATCTAACACAAAGTGATGAGACACCTGTAACACGAGGACTTTGCTCTTGGCTCCCTCCCACTCCCGACCCTGCCTTCAGTCTCCCTCTTCATCTCCCCCGCTGAGAACGGAATAAATTGCTTGAGTTGATATTGTTGCTGTAGTTCTTTTGGGGGCGGGGGGGATTTAAAACCCTGCAGTGGCAAGGGGGATAGCTCTCTCTCCCTCAATATGTAACTGCTGATTGCAGACACAAAGTGCACTGGTGTGGAAAAATATGCGGCACAGCAAATCCTTGTTAAGACCCATGCAGCAATCTGTTAGATCTCAAACTGATATGTCCTGCTCCCCTCACTATAGGTGTGGGATGCAAATGTTTCGTTTAGTTAATAGGGTACTTTACAGGGTTGGGCGTTTGTTAGTGTGGGGTGGCTATAAATTGTTTCTTTATGGACAGCAGAGCGAGGGAGGGAGCGTACAGTAGCAAGCAGTATTTTGCTGAGGCCTACCTGTGCTATCCATTAATGTGACAAACAAGGACCATAATGGAAATACGTCCTGGACTTTATTGTGTTTAATTCCTCAACAATGGATACTAATGTTTGTGGCCAAATTGGGGCTTTAAAACTGTTGAATTTTTAACATCTGTTAAAAAAAACTCAACTCAACTTAGGCAAAACTAATTGTATAAATAGAGTTTCTGGCACAACTTCACCTACTTCCACGGTGCGAGAAGGAAAAGAAATCTGAAGACATCAAAACTCCAGCAACACTTGTAGTATATGAAAACTTTATTGTAAGGCTGACGTGTTTCAGCAGGTAGGTAGGTAATAATAATTTAACTTGTGGCCCTAGTGAAGGCCACAAACTTAAGTGACCAGATTTCTGAAAGGAAAACCGGGAACAATTCCAGTCAATGTATCATTAAAATATCCAATGTTATCATGTATGAATAAAAATGGGGGACAATTCCGGTTTCATGTATTTTGATGATGGTACAGTCGGCTAACGGCTGTACTGTAATGAACTATGGTGCAGGCCGACTTATAAAATTGGGTACTAAAAGAGTCAGAAAGTCATAGGTTACTATGGTGAGTGGAGCTATGGTAAACTATGGAACACACAATAAAGAAAATGGTCAAACTAAAATACTCCAATACAGTGTATATAAATGATCCATATGTAAGACAGAGGACAGACAAGGATCGGGCGCTGAATGTACATTTGGTTACAATTTTCTAGCAGCTCAGTCATTCTTGCCACATAAAATATTATTTCCCTTTGCGATCTATTTTTAACACAGTTAAAAACAGGGACTGTCCCCGGAATGGGGGTCCACCCCCATTACAGTTATCATGAACAGGGAAATTAGCTATTGATTTCCTGTTGCTTAGTTTTGGCTTTTTTTTTTTTGTTAGAACATCCAAAACTGAACAAAGGTTTGGACAGGACTATTCCATGGCGGGGGGGCAGCTGACACCGAGCAGAGACTACAGAAAGTCACTGCTGCTCCAAGAAATAGTCCGACGCATAACCCATGAATTAAAAACAAATTGTTGTTTTTTTTCTGCTTGTTTTTTGTAAAAACGAGAGATGAGAGATAAGAGGTAGATTGTGTTAGCTCTGGACATAGCCAGGCTAGCTGTCCCCCTTTCCCCCACTCTTTATGCTAAGCTAAGCTAACCAGCTTCTGGCTTTAGCTTCATATTTATCATACAGTGGTATCAATCTAATTCTAACTCCAGGCAAGAAAGCAAATAAGTGTATTTTGAAGAACGTCTAACCAATTCAATTTATTCTTCAAACCAGAGAGATCCTTTGCATTCAAAATATCGACTGTAAACATCCAAACCAAGCGGAAGAGGAAACTTTAATCTGAAAAGAAATCACCCTGAAGTGGTTGCAATCTTGCAGAGGCCGCAAAAAAAAAAACACTGATCATAACATGCCATTTCAGAGTTATTTCACCTTAAGCCTAGGTCTAGGCGAGACCTTAAGATCAGGTTATGGAACACTCCACAAATATATTAGGCGGCGCTCTGGGTGCTACTGGCAAATAAATAATATTGCTTCAGAGACATCGGCACCAACACGGGGTAAACACGGTCCGCCAATATCAGCTCACACAGCATTCAGCACACAACCTCCTCTCCATCCCTCTGGTAAACAATCTTGGTGGGGGGAGATTGAAAACAGCAAGCTTCTGCTCCCGGATTTACATTCCAATCAAGTGACACCCCTGTCAGAAAATGGCTTCATTTTCTCCAATATAATGCACACACTCACACTCACACACACTCCATTATTACAAAGATACACACATACAAAGAAAAGCACACCTGATGTGCACAAACACACAGCCACTTCTACTCACCTCACTATCTCTCACACACACACACACACACACACACACACTGTATTGTTCCCTCTCCTTCCCTCGTCTCTCCTCGTGTTATTGAGATGAGAACAAAGACAAAGGCTATCTGGTGTCGCGCTCCCAGCTCTTCGTCTGCGGCGTCGGTTTGGAACGTGGGGTTAGAAGATGAGGAAGCATTTAAAACGGGGCTCCGTCAGCTCACGCGTGCCTCCGCCCGCCCGCCTCGCCCAGAGGTGCGTCGCCGTTGACCTTGTCCGGGAATCTATTGCTTCACGACCGCGTTTGCTCCCTGGGAAAGGCGGAAGTGCCGCTCCATTTGATGCAAGATAAGGCTCATTAAAAAACCTATATGGCTTGCCATGTGCTTATAGTTTCAAAAGAATAATAATCCTCGATGGCGCTAACGGTGCTTTAAATGTCACGGTGCAAATGTCACCGGGGAGTTGCTCTCGAAGGGCTGCAGCGATACGCTTGATAAGACCTGAAACAAGTATTGAATCTTAACTGGGAACACTGAGCACACCCCATTATAGTCCAAAACAAACCCCGCTGTTGTCATTACCAATAAAACCGGAGCAACATTATTCTCTGTTGTACTTTATTGCCTTCAAACAGTGAGAGAGGACAATGTGTTGATTTTGAAAACTACACTTAGACTGACAGGAGCTGCGGTCACATGGACAATATTTCTTCAACCTGATTGAAATCATTTGGATTAGAGATTCCAACTTATCTGTTTACGTGGACACTAAATAAAGTGATTTGATAAGATGTGCTTTTACATTCAGCAAAACATTTAAATGTTTTTTTTGGCATTTTGATGATATTTAATATTTTTCTGGGTCATTAACTGACAATGTTGATGAGCCACATCGTTCGCCAAATAACTCAATTTTGTGCTCAAAGTTTAAGAAAGAAGGTTGTTGCTAAAATGTGATGATGACGTATGACTGTAGTAGAACTGCAGGTCATACGTTATCCTCCGAGCTTCAGGTGCACTCTATCATAAACAGTTAGCTAACGCAATTAGCTGTCACGTTAGTTCGCTAACTTATTGCATTTTTTAATTTCCCTCCACCTTAGTTTAGTGTGTTGTTTATTTTCATGATGTCGTGTGTGTGTGGGGTGCACGGGAGCAATCAACGCAGCGGATTACACGAAATCCCAGCAGCAGAAATATCACAACACCGACCAACGTCTTTACCGTCTAACGTTACCGGCCACAGCCCACTGCAGGACAGACGTGCTGTCCGCTGTTTGAAATACAGTTTTGGGATATTTTGGAGGTTTGTACCGTCCACCTGCACCGCCGCCGAGTGCACAACTTCCAGTCCAGTGCATGACATGTCTTCTTTTTTTTTTTAAATCCCTATACAGCCCAGTGGAGGAGCTGAGACGAAAGAGACCGGTGCTGGTGGAGGATGCTCTGAAACTACGGACTTCTGCTATGTCTATCCGTCCTAAGGTGCACTGTGGCCGGCGAGCGGCGGAGCAGCAACTGGAGGAGACGAGAGAAGAGAGAGAGTGAAAGGTGTGCTGAGCGAAGTTAATTCTTGGCTCTGTTGTGGTCTGATAGTCAAACCCCTGTACTCTGTTAAACCATTAAACAGGATGAAACACTGGCTGGAGGGGGGCTTTAATCACAATATTACTTTGTGCAAAGTGGCTCCGCCCGCTGTGAAGTGTGTAATCTGCCGGATAGAGGAAATATAATACAAGAATGAGTTTTTTTTCCCCAAACTTTATTGAGAAAATTCAACACTTAAAGGGTTAGTTCGGATTCACCACAGTCACACACTAACACAAACAAATGAACCGATCGAGGCAGCGACAGACCAGCAACTCCCGTGTTCTGCGAGGTTTACATGGTTATTAGCTAATCGTTCCCTATTGAACGGAATATCAAAGATCTACATCAGCCCTCTCAACCTGGTGGAAAAGTCCTTACGATCGGGCCAGTCTCTTCCGATTGAGGTGTTTTTATTCTGATTGAGCTATTATTCAGTGTGTTTTGCCCTGTTGCCGTTGCTGGTGCTTACTTTTGGTTTTGTGGTTGCTGAGTGATTGTTGTGGTTAGTGGTGATAAATGTCTTGTTAACGGCCACAATGTACCACCACTGACGCCTCAATCCCAAAACAGGGACCAGAGTCTACCTTGAAACATAGCAAAAGTACTACTGATTTTATGTTGTTGTTGTTCTTATAGCATGTACACACCAAATTAATTACATATAAAGTCAATGTAAAGATGCGATGAGACGCGAGTTCCCGTCGGGCGGTGCAATGATGCAAATTCAGGACTACTTGCGCAAATGAAGCGATGAAAATGAAAGATTCCAGCATCCAAACTCGCGCAAATTAAGCAAGTAGATTATTTTATTCAGTCTGGGGTGTACACACTGTTATGCACTTTTTATGCATTATATCTTAATTTTATTATTGCTCTTAATGTTTTAACATGCTGTTAAGGTTCATTTTATGTCATTAATGTTCATTTTATGTCATTAATGTTCATTTTATGTCATTAATGTTCATTTTACGTCATTAATGTTCATTTTACGTCATTAATGTTCATTTTATGTCATTAATGTTCATTTTACGTCATTAATGTTCATTTTATGTCATTTTCTCTTTGCTGTAAAGCACTTAGAACTGCATTTCTTGTATGAAAGGTGCTATACAAATAAAGTTTATTATTATTATTATTATTATTATTATTATTATTATTAATAAACACTTAAGTTTGTTCACTTTAGTACCTTTAGTAGCAACTCCTAATGGTTCATTAATAGCCACATAAAAGTACATTCAATTGCAGCAATTGATTAACAGATAAGCCATCAGTAAGTCTGCCATCAGTCTGGCAAGTAAACAAATGCATGTGTTGCCCTCTGTACTTTGATATGAGGGAAATATTGATTGGCATTAACTTGACAAATAAACCGTTAGAACCACTGTGGCCATCAGTGCAGTATGAACCTGGTATTGCCCCAAATTTACCTGTGAATTTAACATTTTGAAGAGTGTTTAATATTCTCTAATGTAGCCTGTTTATGCCATTAATATGTGCAATACTGAGAACTAATACTGAAGTAAATAACACTCAGAAAATCAATGTGTTGTGACAAACCCTGAAAGTATGTGTTGCAAGAATGTCCCCATTCCCACTGTTAGTTGTCCATCTCATGTCCGTCCCATGCAGCCTGTCAGTGGGTGAACTTGTGCCAGAAAACATTTTGGACCTGTGTCTACTAGCTTTCTAGATGCAGCAACATTTTTGTAGAGAATGTCTATCAGCTCCCTTAACAGGACCAAAATCTGTTACCTACATTGTGTTGTTTACGGTCTCTTTTGGTGCTGTGTCCTGAGAGACGAAGAAATGGGCCCAAAGCATGATTTTTGTGGGTTAGAGTAGGACACAGTGTTCTGTTGTAGTATGCGTGTTTTCCATTACAAGTGAGCACCAAGAAAGCAAAAGCCAAAAGTACAAGCTCTCTGCAAAGGTGACTATAGTGCATAAAGTGTTTCATTTGTAATGTCTTCTCAGTGTTACCTACAGTAATCTTTTATTCTTCTTGCAGTTGTCTGTTATTTTTTCCTCAGACACCTGTTCTGTATATAATGTTCTGATATTTTAGAGACTGATATAGAGATTTGTTGTACAAAGATTTAGATGGAAAAGCTGTCATTTGTCACATCTCCCCTTTGATTTGCTTTCGTTTAGTTTATGTACAACTTCCAGTAACATGGGAAAGAACAAAGATCAAGAAGCGCAAACAGTTTCTCAGCTGTTGTATGTTTGTGCACTCGAGTGTACATCAGCCGGGGTCGTGTTGTCCATGAACAATGTGTGACGGCTGTCTGTGATGTTTGAGGGCATGATAAGTGTTGTGACACTTAATGCTGTAGTAGCTTCCTGAAAGTAAAGTCAGATAAAACTACTCTTGTTAAATTTTGTACACACACATATATATATATATATGAATCAGTGGGTGCCCTGTGCACAACCGTGCATCAGGGTGCAGACTTTTTTGATTTAATGCATGTAAAATGGAGCGCTCCATTTTACATGCATTAAATCCATCTGTCTATCTGAATACTCCTGGTGTGTGCTGGATTACTTTGTTCCTTGATATATATATATATATATATATATATTCAATTATATTTAATTATATGATATTTAATTATATTATATTCAAATATTTGTCCTCTTACAAATTAAACTTTAAATTCAAAACAAACACACCACTGCTTAATTCACTACACTCTTGCTTACTGTAGATTTGGCTTCTACAGCTTTGCTTGGTCTGACCACTGGCTTATAGTGACTAATTGTTGAATATTGCTGTATGACGGGCATTTCTATTTCAGTTTGTTTTAACAACTTCCTGGCATTTTACCAATTAAAAAAAAAACCATGTATACATACAGTGTAGGGTCAGAATGAAAGTGAAGTTAACGTTATAAAGGTAAAAGTAAAAGTAAGATGCCATAACAGAACTTATGTGTTGCGGGAAAGGAGCCAGACCCGAGTGTGGTGCAATTAGATCATGGCATGAAGTGAAGTTCCTCCTTTCAGTTTCTTGGCCTCGGAGGTCAGTGTGTAAATGCCCAGTTCAGTTTAGATCTGTTTATTTTTTTTGTTTTAAATGAGTGATCTGACCCTTTAACCTTAAAGTTGGATTGATTCACCATTTTGGAAAAGCCACAAATTGGAATATTTGAAAAAATCCAAACAGCTCAACAGTGTGTGAATATATAATTAATAGACTTGAAAAGCTAAAAGGCCCTGAAGGTGCAGAGCACGGGCTTTATCACTCATGTAATAAAACAATGGGCTGTCATGCCACACGATGTTGATAGTACAGCATATGTTTTACTATCAATGTACTGAGGCCGCTTCGATAAGTAAATTATCAAAGCTCTTCCGCTTCTTTCGGTGTCCTAGAAGATTCTACAACACGGTTTACTGTTATCACAGGACACAGACTCTACTTTGCACTTTCAGAACAAAGGCGTGAGGGAAACGGTGTGAAATTTGTTTCATGTTTTATGATCTCTATAGCTGCTCCACAGATATGGAGACTACTGTAGCAGCGCTAACAGAACTGTGTGTGAGTATAGGGGAGGACAAAGAGAAAAACAAATCCAAGTGGAGACAGTGTGACAGAGCTGATACAAACAAAAGAAAAGCAACATGAAAACTGACACACTTCCAAATATTTCAGTCAGACAAAATCAGTAGATTCATGCCAAGCCATCTTCTATTTGTGCCAGCAAGAGATATCATCTGAGGTCAACATCTACGCTGAGAAAATTATACGCATTCTGCATTCTTCTTGTCCAAAGTGACTTACAGTGAGTGCATTCAAACTCCATATGAACAACAAGTCGATGGAAAGAAATACATGGAAACGCATAAATGACACTAGTGATGGAACAGTTGAGTTACATTAGCAGTATGTACCCTGTGTATTTAAAATAGGTCTGACTGCATCTGCTCAACGTGAGCTCCAATGGCGCCAAACGATCAGTGCATTGAACTGCATGGGCATTGGTCAAATAATTCCACGAATTCAACGAATTGGTCACTCACACATGAAATTTCTATTTGCTCGTGTTAGTTGATACACTGACAGCACATAAAATAGAGTAATTGACTAAAACGTGCAGTAAAAGAGGACAGGTTTGTAATTTGATTTATGAAAAATAAAATAAAATGCAATAACCTCATTCAAGTGCAGCACAAAGCAAGTGTTGCAAAATGATCAACCACAATCACCATAATTAAAACATACATATATTCACAATCATGCCCTCAAATGACTTTTCTAAAGTCCAGTCATCAGTGTCAACTTCCAAAATCAGTTGTGTGTCTAACCTTCAACATTCCTTGAAAAGGTATTTACTGTTGGAACCTGCAGCTGACGTCATCGCCCCGTGAAAGATTGTATTTTATTGAGAAGGGCATCAATGATGTAGGTCTCTTACATAAAGAGAAACTCCACCCATCATTTTGATAGTGTCGTGATGTGTCCTATAATTGTAATTCTAAGTAAAGTGCACACGCATGATATCACCATAATCGAATATCACTGAGAGAAACGTGCAGAATCTGTGAAAACAGGCCTTGTTTCAACACAAGAAGCTCGGCGTCCTCTTGTATGTTATTCATGTCGATGAGTCAACACCCAATAATGTTCTCACACTGGATTATTTTATTGAAGGATTAATCCCCTGATAACATGCACCATTATCACTAAATTGACGAGCCAAATATCCGAATGTATCAAATCAAGATAAAGGTCTTCTGGATGAGCGTCCATCATGTCCTCTTATAAAACAGGTGCCTCACTGGGGCTGTCAAGGCTGTTGCTTCATTATTACATAACACTGGCTGTAGGCCATCCCATGGTTGACCTGCTACAGAGAAAACCTGAGGAGATGTATTTATCAAACCCACCTCCCTGATACACTGTGTGCTTTCAGCAAAGGCAAATAATGACGAAATGTGACTAATGACGTACGTTTGTTGTTTGACCAAACTGTCACTTTTGGCCTGAGTGAACAAGAGGTTAGATATCGCTAAGAAGGGAGATGAATAAAAGCAGTGAAATCCAGGGTTGTACAGAATTTACATTTTAAATGCTGCACAAATCAATGCGTACAATTCAGTTTGGACGAGTAGATTCCTGTTGTCTACTTTTAGCTGGACTGACTCAATTTCACTGGCTTGTCGTGGTCACTGCAGGCTTTATTTACTATTGCTGGAAAGTTATCATCAAAGTACTGACTTTCCTGTCCACATACAGCTGCTTTTGCATTTACAAGCTCATTTATAAATCCGAATACACTGCATTTTACCCTTTCTCACACATACAGTGCAAACCCCACAAAGACAGAATAAAAAAACAAGAAACATGCAATAGAAGAAGCCAAGAAGTCAATGGCTTGTATATTAGGCACAAAATGCAATATAAAGGAATAGATTCATGTGCATTTTACCTCATACACTGTTACTTACTCTCTTATCTGGTCGTTGACAAAGTTTGCAACAGTCTAGCTGTATATGTGCAACTGATACAGAGGACAAGGTGAAGTATCAATACTTATTACTGTCACTGTAGCCGCAACCATTATGAGTTAGTTGTAAAGGGATATGCAACTTTGCACGTACACTCGCCTGTCTTAGATTGCGCCTTATCGTTCAAATCCAATCACTAATACAAACACAATGTTACAGGTAACACATTTGTTTGCTTGCCAAGGAGATATCAATTGTGCGCAGACATCAGACAGAATATCTGGCACTATAGTGCACCATTTACATAATCTGTTTATTGATCAAGTTAATGACCAATCAATATTTCCCTCATATCAAAGTACAGAGG
>JAOVVB010209868.1:0-10733 GCA_028570985.1 Heterobranchus longifilis
GTGGGGGTGTGTGCGTGCGTGTGTGTGTGTGTCCCTCAGTCCCAGCTGTCCTGACTGAGCTCCAGGTTTTGAGGGCTGCATGAATGATGAGTAATTTGGAATGAGGGCAAGCACTGAAAACACCATCAGGCCCAAAACATCAGATCAACATCATCATCAAAAACAAACCATCCCAAAGATGATGATGATGATGATGATGATGATGATGATGATGATGATGATGATGATGATCACATCCTCCTATATCCTTCCTCTTATTGCTTTTTACAAAGACACTATGCTTATATAGCATCAGAAAATGGAACACAAATGTACTTATGTATTTACCAATTGCTGAGGGAAAACATATTGATAATCAAATAGCAATATGCACATGTGAATATTGATGGACTGTAAATGTTGTCACCTCATTTGAAAAAAAAAAAAAATATATATATATATAAAAATATAGAAGCAATATAATTTCAGAATGTGTGTATAAGCACATTATTGTTGAAAATAAATATAAATACTAACATATAAACATTTGAATATTCAATAATAATACATTTTGTATTCTGAATATGAACTGTTGCCTTCAGGCAGACGTTACGGAACCAGCAAATGTTAAAAACAACCACTTCAGGCTTTCTTTCCTCCCAACGTCCATAAACAGGATAATCCTCACTTGTAGTTAGGAGCACTGTTTAGTTTGAAGCATTATGGTTTCATGGTTTTTATGATTTCCCTTCCTCATTTTCTAAGAACAATGTATTTACATATTTTATCTCCCAGGGCATGTGCATTATTCTTCATATTCATTTACACATCATGTGCAATATTCTACATATTCATTTACACATCATGTGCAATATTCTACATATTCATTTACACATCATGTGCAATATTCTACATATTCTTGTTGTATGTAACGTATTACTGTGTTTATTGTACCACTGTTGTGTATTGTGGTATTGTTTTCAGTTGATTGCAGCTGCATCATTGCCCAAGTGAAATTTCCCCTAGGGGACAATAAATTATCTTAATCTTTATGTCCTTCTTGACAAGGACATTAAGGATTTCTTTTGTTTGATATTTATAATTCAACAAGGTTAGTAATAAAATATGAGGTAACGCTGCTAAACTAAAACTATAGTTTCCTGATTTCTCCCAGTGGGAATGTGATTCAGTTTGAAAGTGAAACGTAAACGACGTAGATCTTTCCAGACAAACTCTAGCTTGTGCATTAAGCAGAGACCTAGGTGCATCTGAAGGAGGTTAGAAACGATAAACATGAGCAGAAAGCTATGTGACTCAGTGGGTATTTTCCTTCAAGGCTGGGTGAACTTTGGAGGGACTTGTTACACTCAACAGGCAAGTAGGACATTATATTACTGTTTACATAAAACATCTTTCCTTGTTCCAGTGACAGTGGCTCGAGGCTCGGAGCCGGGGACGGGGTTCATGCTCGAGCTGGCAAACTAACTAAAAGACTAAAATAGGAACACGGCAAACAATGGTCCAGGGCGCCGAGGAGAGATCATAAATGTTCGCGGTACAGAAAGTGCAGAGGGTAAGGGAGAGCGGGGAAGAGAGGAAAGATAAACGAGATTATTAAATCACATTTGAGCTGCAGTCAGATCTATGAGACTATAGGCTGGTGCGTATGAGTCTTTTATAAATTTGTGTGTGTGTGCGCGCAGAGGGCAGCCACTCACATTAGCCAGGTCAGCGGCTATCTCACGGGGCGCCTGAGGACACGCTGTTTATTTGGCTGGCTGAACATGGCTGCACACAAACAGCACAGGTCTGCCAAAGCAGCTCCACTACTTTAAAAGAGTTCTGCTCTGTGGGTGATGACCCTGTTTTCATACGGATAGTGCATTCAAGACAACACGAAATTAGGATGCATCCCACTGACAAGCCGGAAGAATAAACAAACCCTCAGAGGGGCTAAAGGGAACAACAACACCAAGCACTCAAGTTGAATCCGGGTGATAAAAAGTGAAAATGTGAATACACAGCTAGACCTCGTGAGAAAAGTTGGCTTGATTATCTTGTCAGCTGAAAGGACTTACTTTCAGACCTTCTCGATATACTTTAAGACGAGAATCATCGGGGCAGAAGGATGAAATCCTGTGATACCAGAAGGAAAAATGGAAACTGGAAATGAAGAGTTCATTTGCAAAAACAGATAAAAGTCATTCTTAAAATTAATAAAGCAACACCATCCCCTTGAGAAACATTGAAACATGATTTATGAGAATCTAAATATTTTGAGATCTGTTATCAAAACAGCAAAACACCAGTTTGATTGATATTCCCTGGATTGGACATACATTATGGAAAATAAATAAAAATGTAGATACCGATTGTTTTTTTTAAAAATGAATTCGTTTAGATATGATAAATAAACCTACACATTTTAAAACACATTATATGTAATCCATGCCAAGCATGTCAGTGTAATGATGTGCAGTTAGATGATGATGCAAACCCCTCATTTTACTGTGTAACAGTGCGTACATAAATACATCTATGCTAACCTTTTGCAATAGTACGTGCACACATATATCTGTGTATGCAAAACCTTGTGCGATATACGTCAGCACTTTACAATAAATAATGAGCAATAACACCTGCACTCTACCTCCTATGGTCACTTACTCCTGGTTTGTCTAACAACATTTGTATAATCACTTATTGTACTGTTGTATGTGTGTCTTTGTCAGCTTATGTTATTACTAAGCCTTTGTATGTTATTTTACCTATTTTATTGTTGTTGTTGTTGTTGTTGTTGTTGTGTAATTTATGTACATCTGTTTACTGTGTAACATCCACCTGCCAAGATGGAAATTATCCTACGGCTAAAATCTTGCATATTTACATGTAAATGTTTATAAATATGCCCCGTCCCTTTTTAAATAAATAAATTGAAATTGAAATTTGTTGGTCATTTAAAATTCTGAGTACAAGAACAATATGGAAAACACACCAGCTAGTGGACAAATGCCTCAAAATCAGACTTATATTAAAGGGACAGTGTGTAGGATTTAGTGGCATCTAGCAGGTGAGGTTGCAGATCGCAACCAAGTGACACAACTCCCGTGTTCCAAGCGTGTAGGAGAACTGTGGTGGCTGATGCGTATCGGAGCCACTGTTTGGTTTGTCCGTTCTGGGCTACTGTAGAAACGTGTCGGTGCACGACGGCGCGCTGCATGTTAGATTACCCCCTCTGTATGTAGATATAAACGGCTCATTCTAAGCTAACGAAAACACAACAATCATTAGTTTCAGGCAGGGGTTAAAGTGGGCCGGGACCTTCGATTATTAAGTAGATTAATCCCGTTTGTTGTTTCCCCATTCCGCAGATTCTGTAGCAGAGCACTGTGAGTCTGTGGTGAGTTCAAGTGTGCAAAAACAGCAGGACAGTCGAGTGTTTGTTAGCTAAACTTGAAGACGATGGCGTTGTCGGTAACAGGCTTGCTGCTCGGCAGTGAAGGACACACTAACTGAGCTAGACTGGAGAACATTTATAGTTAAAACAGATCGCTGATGCAGTTTTGCTCTCTGTGAAGTTTGATCGAAGTGAAAGCAGCTCCGGTGTGTTTTATGTGGAGTAACTGCGTCGGACTCTGTTTAAAAAATAGCCTTTTAAATGCTACATTGCTTGTCAGCAACCGATCATTTGGTAACTTGGTGAACTCTGATTAATTGGGCATGCCGTTAACACACCAGTCGTAATTTCATTTTTACTGAAAACTCAACTCCTGGTGTTCTTCACCACTGTTTTGGAGGAAGGACATAATAAACCAGCTTCAAAAGTGACACATTTTCTTTTTTAAATAAGTGCTGTGTGGTGGATCTAATTTATTCCAGTGTGGTTGATGTGGATTTCCAAAAGTAACTGATGAATATTCAAAGAAACTTAAAAGTGTAAGAACAGAATTTGGTGTGGTGGTAGAATGAGTGTTTAAAGGGGAACTACATGCATTTTCAAAAGTCATACATGTTATTCCTATGGTCTAAGACAGTCCAAAAATATTAGTAAACATGAACTCAAACTCATACGTGTGATGTCATCAAGTATAAAGCCGGATCCTAGTGTTCTCCCACCTGCCAAATCCCATTTTACCCCCTGGTTTCAGATGATTATACAATAAAACATAATTATTCATATTATATTCCATTTCTGCCAATAGATCCCACTAAATCCTACACACTGGTCACAACAAGAGATGGTTCAGATCTCTTTTCAAGTGAGGTTTCTTTGGGATTGTAATCCAGTTATCCGGAACACGACACAGGAGGATTACAGCGAACTATAACAGATCGAGGAGGAAAACGACGCAGATCAAATTTACAGGCACAAGAGATGTAAATGTCATGCATGTCTGATTTCTATCCTGCATTGTCAAAACATTTGGAAAGAGTTGCAGTCTTTCCCAATCTTTTAACTCAATTTTCTGATGTCTAAATTAATATCAAATCAAAGCAGTCGAGCTAGTAATTGTAATACCAACAGCTTTGCCAAAACTGATTAAGATTTTTTTTTTCATATTAAAGAAACGTGAAACTCTTCGAAAGTGGTGTTTTTCATTTTTATTGGCATTACTATAACTATACATTATATAAACATTACATGAAAGTACACCAGATCTCACAGTATTTGTTCACAGGTAACTCGTTCAGCTTCTTCAGAAATTGACACAATGTTCGTACACAACTCTATAGGACGCAGTTTCTGTCTTTTAATAAAATAACTTCATCACTTGCTGATAGAAGCAAACATTATCTGTGGTTTAGTCATTCTGCAAATCTGCTATTTCAAATCAACAGTTTGCTTGTTTTAGCAGCTGGAATGATAGTCAGTAAATCAGCATCTCGCACAAAACTTTGGTTAAAGGATCATTTCTCACCTGGCAGTTCATCCTGCCTGCTCATGGAATAATTTGCATTTAAAAGTAAAGTGAAATATGAATGAATACAGGGCATTTTCTTAACCTTATGCTGCAGCCATTGCAGAAAATACTGCAACTGGAATGAATCTCTTATGCCTGGATTTGTACAAAACTGGGCAGTAACTATTCAGCCTTTCCATGCAAATCAGTGTTTTTCTTTCCTTTTTTTTCCAGACTTGTCTTTTGTCAAAATCTGAGATAATTCAATATTCTTCAGCTTTGTTGCTCTGAAATAACATTAAAATATCTTAGGGATCCTCTTGTCCACATTATGTTCTCTTGTCTAGTCTCAGACAGTCTCTGTGTCCAATATGCCCTCTCAGGCTAAAAATCAATTCAGCTCATGCATCATGAAAAAACATGAGAATCTGTCTGTGCCTTGGCTGAACATAACACAGTCGCTGGCTGGCTCAGACTCAGAGAATGAGCGTTTGCCAGTCTTTGAATATTGTCTTCTTGTTTTCAGTGTTTTGTGTTAACAATCCGTGCTTGGGGCAGTGGTTAGCGTCCCAGGTGTACTTTGATGCACCTGTTTTTCCTCTGGCATTGAAGACAATTTCCATAACATAATGTGTGCATATGTCAGCCTATTTATCGTAATCTTAATACCATAACCAGGCATCAAACAATTCTTAGGTTTGATGCATGAGCGAGATATTTAAAGAAGTCCATGCTGTGTTTGTGTGTGTGTGTGTGTGTGTGTATGTGTGTGTACTTTGATGGCTGAATGTCTGTTGGGACAGCAGATGGCCAGGACGCACCCTGTAGGCTCTCTCCTCTCATTGGCAGCGAGTCTATTATGTTAAAACTGGCCTCAACCAAAAACTTGACCTGCATGCAGAACACATAATAACATGTATGCACCCAGGTAATGTTGCCATGGAGATAGTTCGGCTCATCAAAAACTACTCTGGACAAATAATAGACTTTTATCTAATACCAAGTCGATGCTGTTGACTGCTGACATGATGGAGGTTCCTCCCCGACTACACAAAACTGTACATCTTTTTTTTTTTTGCACATGTTATTTACTAAAGGCTCAATATACCATATAACCATTGGTTGTATAAGATGGCTCAGTCTGTCTCACAGTTATTAATATATATTAACATTTTAATAAATTGGCATGAAAATTGCCAAGTTAAAAATATTTAATATTGGCACAAAATACATGTCTTTCATTTGTTTCAGTCTAAAAAACATGTGTGAGGCACCCTTTGAGCAGAGGTTATATGTAGAAACCAATTGACGGGCTCATTTGCAAAAAATATATACTGTATATATATTTCCATTTATTTTCCTAAAACATGTTTTTTTTTATGTCCAGTCCAGGAAAATCAATTTGTCAATCAAACTGGTGTTGGTTCATTCATTTTAAGAATGGCTTTTATCTGTTTTGTTTGCAAATTAACTCTTCAATTGTTTTAGCTATGGTTAATAAATAATTAACTAATGCTTTATAGATGAATTATAAAACTTTTATTAGGAATGTTAGCTGGTGTTTATTCTATTTGGCCATAATATAAATGTTGGTAAAAAAAAAATGCTCATGGGATACTCATTTTGTAAAAAGCCATATTGCTATAGTAAATGATAGTTAAGGATGTATTATTATAACCATTAATAAAGACATTACTTAATACTCATGAATCGCTTATAAAAGTGTGCCTTATTACAAAGTGGATTAACACCAAAGTACAACCCCAAAGTTGTTGTTATTAATGGCTTTAAAGTGATCTATAAAGCATTAGTGAATTATTTATTAACCATTAATAAAGCCATACAGCTTATAAACCCTTTATAAATGGGCCTCTATCTTAAAACCTTTGCCAGTATAAACCTGAGTAAACCAACAGTTGTTCATTTTGTTTGTTTGCCAACATTAAGTGACCCTTTAGAGGCAGCACGGAACGAACCAAAAATATCTCCAGTGCTTTTAGGTATTTCAAAGTCTATGTGAATGTGTTTCTGCACAGCTGTGGCTTCGACTGTCACAGTGTGACAGCAGATGCCTGGCAAACCAAAGGTGGCTCACACTGCGCTTTGGTGCACTCTTAAAATGGATTTAGCTCAACAAACTCCACTGCGCACTTATTAGATGTGACAGGAAGTAAATGTGCAAGTCACATCGATCTCAGCGTGCTAGCGGGCAAATTTCCTGATGTGTGCTGAAAGATGGTGTAAAATTAAACTCATGAAGAGACATGCAAGTAGCAAGTGTGTGTGTGTGTGTGTGTGTGTGTGTGTGTGTCGGCTTGGCTTTCTTGCTTTGTGAGGACCGGTTTGAGTTTGGGGGATATTTTGGCTGGTTCTCACTTAAGGCTTAAGAATTGGATTGAGGGTTAAAGAAAAAAAAAAAAAAAGGTTTATTAGAATTTTGGTTTTATTTTGTAGCTGAATTACTTTGAAGTAATTGTTAAGATCTTAGAACGAGGTAACATTAAAAATAAGTCCAAAGAGCAGGAAACAGCAGTGCTCGGATGATCATAGAGGTTGTAAACAAGCCGGTGTTTTTTTTTTTGTTGCCAGATTAGTTTAATTTGAAGGTAAAATTGAAAGGGAGTAAACCCGTAATGTCGCTAATAATCGCACACTGCATAGGGAAATCTTGAGTGAGCTTTACTAGGTCAAAGTTCAACCAGGAAGTTGACAGGCTCATTTTTCTCTTCCAAATAACTTTGACTAACCTTGTGTATTTTTCTGTGATGGATATACTGTTTCTTGCAATGCCACCGTGTCCCCAGATCTTACTTTGGTGAGTACAATGTTACACATAACCGAGAGACTTGACGCAGAAAATAAAAGTTGTGATAAACCTTAGTTTTCATTTAGATTTCCAGATTTAGGTTCAAGTTTTGAGGTTAAGCAAGTTGTTTTTAAGTTTAGGGATAGGGGATAATGCAATTTGTCAATAACGGTCCTCAAGTAAAAGAAATACAGATCTGTGTGTGATTGTTTGTGTGAGTGAGAAGTCCTGAGGCAGGTAAATTAAATGTGCACCCTAGTACTCTCATGCATCCTCTGCTGTTTTGGAACTCGACAAAGCAACTAATAATTCTAAGAAAAAGCGAATTATTCCTGCAGGCAAATTGCGGTCACTTGTTCATCCAGCATTCTGTAGACATGGCCATGGAAATACTCATCTGTACTATTCTACACTTTATAAAAAATAGACTGTGGCCGCCATAACCATAAACGTTTGTTGAGTTTCAGTGGCTTTCAAACCCGTCCAAAAACAAAACACCCAATGATAAACGGATGCTAATACTAAGAGCGTACACTACAGAAGGAATGTTATATGCAACGACTGTCAAAATCTCAGTACTTATTCTCACAAGCCAACATGTGAAACTGTTAAGTGAGCAATCAGAGTTGCTGGTCGTTGAATTTCCGGGGGTCCTCCTCAATTTATCTGACCGATGGTTGTATGAAATGAAGTCTGTGCCTGCGTGTGTGTGTGTGTGTGTATATAAAAGTATTGTGCTATGTGAAACAACAGCAGAGACTCATGTGGGTCCTCACTATGTCTTCTCTGGCGTTAACTTGTTGGTGGAGAAGAGAATGACGAGGATGAAGTGTAGATTCAGGCCAGTCCTCTCCGCTCGCGTGTCAGCTGCGTTTAGGGTCGCTCCTCCATTAGAGGCACAGTGCTTCTGCCTAAAATCACATCCACAGGGACATGCAGCTCTAGTGGAAATGTTGTAACCCAATCCCGGGGAGTTTTTGGTGCCTTTATGAGATTCGAGACAGATGGCGAGGCCTTGTACGGAGGTTTTACGTCCTCTTTTTTCAGATAACCCGCACCCGATTCTTTTGATAATGTTGCATTCCTTTGCGTCGCGCCGCAACAGTCCGCTGTCTTGACTCATGCGCCGTCGTCTCTGTTCCGCGCTCTGACCTCTCCGATGCCGCTCGGCGCCTGGCTTACAGATCCAATCACGGAAACATGACAGCAGAAAATACACCATTACCCTGCGGTACCGACCTTCCACAGAAGGATCTTTGACGGAGCGCAAATCCGCTGCACGGACTGAAACATCAACGCCGTCAACTTCCATGTCTGTGTGTTTTTTCAACATCAATAAGCACGTAGAACAAACAGAATTACTGTAAGAAAACGGCAGTCTTCACATCAGGTATTTTGGTCAAAGTGTGATAAAGATTATAATAATACAAGTAAACATCTCATCATGCACATATGTGAAAGAGCACTGTAGCTACAAAACGACCAACTGTAGGACACATTTATACAAAAAAAAAAAAAAAAGGTACATATTAAAGTGTAACTGTATTATAAATCTCCTTTTCTTGAGCTCTGTGTGCTTTTGTCTCCAAATTCCCTCGCCACCTTCTGTTCACCATGTCGCCGCACTGTTATTAGGCGCAGAAATATATCATAATTGGCGTGTGCTTGTACAATATATACAGGTGTGGCTGAACAACAGGTGCAGTTAGGTGTGGCAGGATTATCTCATATCTGACACACGTGCGTTCAGGCACATATATCAGATGGAGGTGTATATATAGACGAAGATGAGCAGCAGGAGATTGAGTACAATCCCGATGACTCCCAGCACAGCCAGGAATCTCTCCTCTGGTGTGCTCAGGTGTGGACACATTAGGTCCATGTACAACTTTTTCAGTCGCTCTACTAAATACGGAAACTGGTATTTAGCAGCGTGTGCCAGTGATTGTGTGTAAATGTTCTATTCGAGTAGATTTGAGGGTGCCTGTGGGTTTCTCTGTTAATAATTCACTTGGCAATCTTGGTCTTTTTTTTTTTTAAATAGTTTTAGCAGTGCACCATATCTCTCCTTATCTACTAATTTGGTCGAGTTTGGCAGTGATAATATCTTAAATCTCACACAGGAGCTTGATTGTTGAAAGACGCACATTTATGTGACAAAGCGGAAGATGCAGCACAGTCGAATATGACCACCGTCGGATCAAACGCGCTTTGTCTTTTGTCCCAGTCATATGAATCCAGACACATATGACCATTACCAGACTGCACACGCTGTCAACAGTCACTGGACGTGTGGAAATTGTCTTGAGGAATGACCGGGTGCAGTTTAAACATTGGAGGGAAGTGCAGGTGGATCCACCTGCAGCTCCTTCTCCGTGACTGGCAGCAGTCTTTAGCTAACGAGAGGGAACACAGGTGTAGATAAATATGGCTGCTATCCAGCTGAACGCGCCGCCGAGTGATCCTCACATCTTACTGCTCGCGCAGAATAATCAAACCCTCGGAAGTATATAAATACTTAAAGAGGAGGAAGGTGGCAGTGCAGAGAAAAGTCGGGGTCAGTGCCAACGCCTCTCGTTCGACGTCCTTAGGTGACGGAGGTGTAGATGTAGACAAATATGACCACTAAAAGATTGAGGATGGTTCCGATGATGCCCAGCACGGCTAAAACTCGCTCCTCGCGGTCGTTCGTGGCGTCTTCCTCTCTGGCGTGAGCGCTGCAGACATAGCGGCTGCCGGGGACCATGGTTACCATCACAGAACCCCACCCCCACAGGGCGCGACGCCTGTAAAGAGAGGAGAGAGGCAAATGGGAATAGGAGGCAGAAGAGAAAGGATCCGGTTAATTATTTCTGACACAGAGCAGCTGAAAATTGTTCCTCTCTTTCCCAAACACAAGCACAAACACATCTTTTTTAGCCACAAACATTTCCCTGCATGCATTTGGGCATTTAATATTAATAAAATGTTGAAAGTCAGTGGAGAATGAAATGAGATTTTGACAGTCATCTTCCATTTTCCTCATTCTTCCAGTTCGTTTTGTCCTC
>JAOVVB010209878.1:0-10733 GCA_028570985.1 Heterobranchus longifilis
TGTAGTGGAGTAGAAGTATAAAGTGGCAGGGAAATAAAATACTCAAGTAAAGTACAAGTAAAGTACATCAAATTTGTACTTAAGTACAGTACTTGCATAAATATACTTTGTTACATTCCACCACTGATCATATAATATTAAAATGTAAACTTCTGTAGCTATAATAAGATACATTCCAGTAAAATAAAAGTGAACTAGGGATCTCCTGAAGGCAGCACCCTCTGAGGCCCTGCGGCTCCATTTGTATAAAAATAAATAAATAAATAAAAAAACACTGCAGTTTATGTTGAATAACCACCGTCACACACACATTATACTGTATACCCTGTGGAACTTTTTATGAGGACAACCTATATTTTGTTAGCCTAGTTTTAAGTCCCAGTTAAGTCTATATAAGTATAGATGCACCCTCCCAGAGTGGGTCTTTGTCACTAAATAGTAAGCTTATAATGCTTTGTTTTCCTATAATACATGTAGCCAAATTGTCATCAGTGTAGGCAAGTAACTAATGTAACTCAGTTAGTGTCATTAAATTACAAAATAAATGTAATTATAATTGGTTAGTTACTACATATGTAATTTTATTACAGTTGCTAATCAAAATGTTGGTGACATATATGTGTGTGTGTGTGTGTGTGTATATATATATATATATATATATATATATATCTTTCCTGTAAAAACGTATATGTAGAATACAACAATTCATTCTGTTGCTTTGCACCTTTTCTCCATACAGGAATGCCTACACTATAGCACTAAACTTCACGCATCTCCACACGTCTGCTTTACATTTATGTTTTTAGGACTTTTGAGCTTTATTGCTCAGTTTAAACCATTTTTTAGACAAGTAATCAAAATGTTCAGTGTTGTTATTTTGTAAATACTTCTGTGATTCACATGTGGTAATGAATTAAAAAAAGAAAA
This sequence comes from Heterobranchus longifilis, assembly GCA_028570985.1. Classification (NCBI taxonomy): domain Eukaryota; kingdom Metazoa; phylum Chordata; class Actinopteri; order Siluriformes; family Clariidae; genus Heterobranchus; species Heterobranchus longifilis. The sequence goes on from JAOVVB010209878.1 coordinate 928, forward strand.
GTAACCAAAAAGCAATTAAAATAGTTACATTACTTATTACATTTTTAACATGGTAACTAGTAATCTGTAACCTATTACATTTCAACCTTCCCAGCACTTATGATCATTTACAAGCACAATATCTTAATTTGTGGGACGGTCGTGCATTCATAAACAGTTAAGAGGATATACAATTTATTTTGAGCCATCTTGGGACAGATTAAAGTCTTCATAGAGTGCCTGTCTCTCATAATAATAAAATAAAAAATAATAATAAAAATCGAAATAATTTAGCCAAGATGATCATCATATGGCTACTATAGACATAAGAACTACAACTACAATGATTCAGTGAGGTATAGCAACCGGAAATTATTTTCGGAAACGGAAACACCCAACTAAAAGGAAGAGAGATGGATACAATGGAGTCAAGACACATCCCGCCAGCAACACTAACACATCCGGTATGCGCCCATTGCCTTCAGAATAAAAGCCAAGTAGTTAAACTATTTAAAAAAATAGGTTTCAAAATACTAACACTTTGAAATCAGTAGTCATACAAATTAAATTAAATGCAAAACCATGATAGAATTGGTACACTGTCATGTCCGCCCTTACAGAAAACCCACATGAATTTCACATGTCCAAAACCACATTTCCTACATGTGATCACATTTCCTACAAGTGGTTTTGGACATGTGATAGCACGTGTAAAACACATGTAAACACATGAGAAATAATTCAGATGGAACAATGTGATATGTCCATGTCATGTTGTTCCATCTGAATTAGTAGAACTCTGTGTGGGTGAAAATAGAAAAACAAAAACAAGTTGTGCTCTTAGTTATCACAGTAGCTGCAAGGCCTTACAACTAATTCATGGCACTAGAAATAATAAATTGAGTCAAATTATTTTGCACAAATCATAAAATCACCTATGGTTGGATTTGTAAGTTTATCTTCTTACACATGTACAGATTAAATTACTTTACAACAATAAAGTAACGTTTGTTGAGTATTAACTACATAATGTGCGTCGTTTTGGTCTTATTTTTTTACTTTTACTTTATCATTAGTGGAGGTGTGGCTTTTATTCTGAAGGACTCAGGCCGGAAGTCTTATTGTTGTTGCTGCTGCTGGATCACAGGCGAATCAGAAAATCAATTAAGTTATGAAAAACACCATTAATTGCCTTTCTTTGTCACCGCAGCTCATGAAGAAATGGCGGATCTCCAGACGTTGTACATTTGAGGGAAAACACTTCGCATCTAATGGCGTGTATTCCGACGATAAAGACCATCGCAATCGACAGGGATATTTACGTGTTTTAGGTAAGTTAGCTTGATAGCTAACTACTGAAGTTGACATTAGCTGTTCGGCTAATTTAGCTGTAGGTTAACATGTTAAGCCACGGCTGATATTGACTGAAAATGGCACTTGTCAATCAATCATTACGACGTGCTGATGAGGACGCGTTTTATTTAGCCACGTATTAGGTTTCGTACCGTCAGTTTTAACAAATATTGCTGACATTTCTTCTTGTACAGTGACAACATCAGCTAGCATGCTGTATGAAGACATGTTTCTGTTTAAATTGCTAGCTGGCTCGCTTGATTGCTCTCTGTCGGATTGCAGCACCAGAGCTAATGTGTTAGCCATTTTTGCTAAAGTAGCTTGATAGCTAGCTACTTAATGGTGGATTGTGTGATTGTTTACAGTCTAAATAGGCCTACACATGCACAAGTCCAGATAATAGGCCTATGCCACTATGTCTCCTGTGATTAGGTCATTTATTACACTGTAATATCCTCTAACTGGCTTCATTAGGACATAATAGATTTGCTGAAGAAATGATGCTGCAGTAAGACTCTTGATACTAAATAACTGGCTTCATGTGTTCATTGCATTTATACTTAGCAGTTTTATTCAAGTACAGGACTTAACAGACGTGAAGGAGCTAGAAAATGTATATATGTTACAGTAACATGACTAAGGTCGCTGTTTAATAGTCTATTATGTACTGTGTATGTGCACTATTTGACACCATCATTGTTCACTACAGACTATTGTCCAGCTCAAGGAGTGACTTGATTCAATTCAGTTACAAGTAAACTATTTATAATGGTAGATAACTGGAGTAGTTGATCAACAGAAAATAAACCAGTAACCATTTTAATAAATTAACAGTTGGGCCTAAGTCATTTTTTAAGCAAACATGCCACAAATTCACTGGTCTAAGCTTCTCAAATATGAGTATTTGCTGGTTTTCTTCTGTGATAATGTATCTGTGTGGGTTTTGTTGGTCAGACAAAATACACAATTTGAGCATGTCACTTTGGGCTTTAGGAAATTATGGTGGGCTTTTTTAAAATTTACATTTCATAGACCAAACAATTATACTTTTTATTATGAAAATAATAATTGATTTTAACTGATATTGTCTTGCATCTACAGAAATACTGAAGAATATCTTCCTAACGGATGAGAATGAGCTGATGTTTGTGGAAGTCTGCAAGAAGACGTTGCAAAAAAGAGAGAGGCTGTCTGGAAGATGCCAAGAAAAAAACAACAGAATCCACAGCCAGTCAAGTGTAGGTATTCAGAGATCTATTAAATGTTGAAAATTTGATACATAGCTCTCCCATTTTCATTTCAACAACATACAGTAACTAAATCCCTGTGAATATTGGCCTGTTCGCTTACGTGTGTACTCTTTCTCTGCTCGCATCTGGACACCAGGCATTTCTGTTTGAGTACTTGAAATGTTTTAAATCAGTCATACTGTAACTAGTAATGCCCTTAAATATGATCGTGGAATGTGCACACTGCAAGTCGCTTCTAAAATTTACAATGTTAGTACTGTACAGATGTGCTGTTTGAAGCTATTTAATCTGTATAAAAACAGACGTTTAGAGATGCTTGTCATGAGCAAATTCTACTTTTCTTCAGTGTTTAGTATTCTGTGTAGTACCTGCTTTAGAATGAGATGACTGCTCATGTTAATCATTAGCTGCTTCATACAGAGTTTAAGCTGTTACATGCACAGTACATATGCTGCTGATACCATGATGCAACATGCTAACAAACTGTGGCCTAAACTAATTTCTCAAACCATGCACCTCACAGTACAGCTAGATGTTAGTGTTGCCAATAATTAATCGTTTCAACAACATACAAAGTTAAAATGAAACTACTTCTTCATGTTTTCCATAGAAAATGACTTTTTGGCTGTCGTAAAGTTTCGAGAATAAAGTTAGAATTTTATGAGAAAAAAGTAGTAATGTTTGGAGAATAAAGCGTAATATTTGGAGAAAAAAAGTCACAATTTTATGAGAAAAAAAAGTTATAAAGTTTTGAGAATAAAGCATAATGTTTGGAGAAAAAAGTCACCATTTTATGAGGAAAAAAGTCGCAACAAAGCAAAGTGTAAGGTAAAGTGATTCGACTGTGCAGTTTAAAGCATATTCCATTGATTATCGGAAAAATATTGTGAATCAATATTATTTTGGCCAGGATAATCATTACATGAAATTTTCACATGCCTACATCCAAGGGTTTTCTTCACTATGGCTTTTTTACAGTCCAGTATTTCCATTCACATAGCCAGCATATCCTTGCAATATTGTTTCTGCTTATACCTATTTAATAGCCATCTATTAATCTCATTTGATTTGGTGTGGTTCTATGAAAAAGAGAAATGTCCTACACAGTCTTGATATATTATTGTCATCATGTCAAACACTACAATGACCAGTAGATGGTAGTATGATGCTGTTTTTCAAGGATTTGCCAAGAAGGGCTGATGAGCGTAATGCCCTTGAATTGGCCTGATGGTAGTTTTCTGAGCAGTGACAGCTGTTTGATAGCTGTTTGGATTCCATCAAGCTTTAGTATCCCAGGCATCATTAGCTGTAGCTGCAGTAAAAGAGCTCCATCTGTCAACAGTTAGCACTTCATTTTTTCTTCATGAATTGCTGTTTGTACACTGTAGCGAAGTAAATGAAATGTCTTTATGTCTGGCATTTTACTTTTCTATGTTAAACAAATAACATTGTAGTGGAACTGAAAGGGTTTTCACCGGCAGAAATACAGACCAATTACTGATGACGTGGCTAATTGCATTTCTATTCACCCTCTTATTTTTATGCTTGACTAACCTAAATTAATTCATATATAATTATGCAGAATTTTACATTAGTGGGGTGGAACAAACAATTGCACACAGTTAATTAAATGGCTTGACAATTCATCTATTTTCATTCATTCTTTATTGTAAATCATTTATTTTCTAAATTAGTTGTTCAATTTAAAGCACACAGCCCACATTGTTGGCTCAAATCTTTACCTTTCAGTACCTTTCCCCATTAGTTAACTTATAGCTAACATTAGCTAACTCACCACATGGGACATTTCACATTGTATGTATTTGGCAAATTAATGGATTATGTCTGCTTATGTTATAACATACAGCCTGAGCAGATAACCCCCATATTTACATTTTATTACTGTTATATCCCATTAATTCCCATGGGAAGTTTTCACCTTGAATATTCCCAGAATTTTGCAACCCTAAACTTGACTATGATTCTAACTATTAATATTTCTGTAGAGGCAATAAAACAATGAATTACCTATATGATTTCTCCATCAGGCTGAATAAGCTTCAGGGCTGTAGTTTCCTGAAATGTTGCTTTCTGTTTTATGTGTTGTCATTGCCTTGAGAGTTTGCAGAGAACAGAGAAATATTCATGCAAATTCATTAAAACTGGCCCTTCAGTGAAATGATAGTCATCAAATGTTGTTGATTTGCTCCTTTCTATGACTAGTGGATTCTGAAGATGGTGTAGCCATTGAAGCTCCAGGAAACCTCACCTTAGACACAGACTTCCTTCTAGGACAAGACCTCGAGTTTGGTGATCCGGATCATGACAACAAGATTCTAGGTCTGGAAAAGTTTTCAGGTTTGTAAACTTTTTTATATACATCTATATATATATATAATTAAGTGTTTAAAATTATAATGTTTGATTTCAGTCACCGTCACTGTTCAGTTACGGTGGTAAAAGCAAATGTTGAGCCGCTGCTTTGTCAGAAATGCAACAGGAGAGTAACTGGTGTATTTGTTTAGGCTACAGCACAGCCAAACAACTCATGCTTGTTCAAGACAAAAAATGTCCAAAATGACTGTCTTGTTTTGTGGGACATATATATACTAGGCCAGTGGTTCTCAAAGTGGGGTCCGGGGACCCCCAGGGGTCCTTGAAGAGGTTCCAGGGGGTCCCCAGCAAAAAGGAGAATAATTTATTTTCACTATAATTACATCCAATGACAGAATATGACTATTTTGGTAATGTGTTTCATACACTTTCTGTAATAAAACAGAATAAAAGCAAAAATCCTGTCAGATATACATAAATAAATAAGTTTGAGGAAATAAATAGGGGGAACAATGCAAAGGGAAAATACATTTATTAATTAATACTTTTAAAAATCTAAATACATAAATAAATAGGTGAATTAATACAAAGGTAAATAAATAAAGAAGGAAATGAAAACATAAATATAAATTTATGTCACATTTTATTAATTAATTAAAGGTCCAGTATGTAGTCTTTAGCTGCCTGACTTGGGAAAATGGAATATAATATTAATTATATTCAGTATTTTTTAATTAGTATATAATCCCATCAAAATAAGAATTATTGTGTTTTTATTACCGTAGAATGAGCTGTTTTTATCTACATGGGGAGCGGGTCTCCCAGTTTGCTCCCATTTTTTAATTTAGTGGACGCCCGAGAGTGTTTGTATTTGCCCGCCAACATTTTGTTTGTGAGAAGTTTGCAACAAAAATCTGTTCAATTAGCTTCTTGTCCCTGGAGGCCACCGTAGTTTGTGCGTTTCTCCAAAAGGGAGGGGTGAGCGGGATAGTTTTTCAATCAGTTTCAATCTAGAACCTCGCCACTAGATGCCGCTAAAAACTACACACTGTACCTTTAATCATATTCATCAATTGTAGTTCATGTATTCAACTTACTCTCTTAACCAAAGTGCCAGAAGTTTGGAATAATCACATCTACCTTTATATTCAGTGTATTAATATGTGTGTGTGTGTGTGTGTGTGTGTGCGCGTGTGTGTGTGTGCGTGTGTGCGTGTGTGTGTGTAGGTTCGTGCCCCTGGGTTTGATGGACTGGCTGGTGAAGATGGGCTGTGAGAACGTGATGGAGCTGGACTGGTGGGAGGAGAACTGCGTCCCGGGTCACGACGACGTCACATTTGTCTGCACACCCTCTCAGCACTGGAGCAAACGCACCGCGCTGGACGACAACAAGGTCATAATCACTCACTGCAAATGATTACTTATGTATTAGGAATTACCAGTGGTGGAATGCAACAAAGTACATTTACTCCAGTATTGTACTTAAGTACAACATTTAGGTACTTGTACTTTACTCGAGTATTTTCTTTATACTTCTACTCCACTACAATTTCAGAGGGTAATATTGTACTTTTTACTCTGCTACATTTATTTGACAGTTACTAGTTACTTTAATACTAATTAAATTAACCAAAAATTTATATTTAGTTACTGAAATAATTAGTCAATTGACAGATGATTAATTAGCAACTATTTTGATCGTTAATTCATTTTACATGCTAAAACATTTCATGGTTCCAGCTTTACAAATGTGAAGATTTTGCTGCTTTTCCTTTTAATTATTTTATTTTTTAATAATTTAGAGGTTTTTCTGCTTTGGAGTACTTTTACTTTTAATACTTTAAGTTCATTTTCTTGATTATTCTTACATACCTTTACTTAAGTAACATTTTCAATGCAGGATTTTTACACTGTGGTATTAGTACTTTTACTTAAGTAAAGGATCTGAATACTTCCTCCACCACTGGTAATTACTGTGATTCGCTATTACCTAATGAGACATAACCATGTGCACACATAGAAATGTGTCAAGTCAAAGTCAGCCTATAAATCCAATAGCTGAGCCATTTTTCAGTAATCAAGCAGAAAAAAAGGCAGTTTAAAAAAATGTTTTATTGAGTTCAAAGCATATTTAGTACATAAACGTAACTCTTTATCTTGTACTTTCAGTCTTTATGGGGCAGCTGGTCTATTTTGGGTCCGGACCATCGATTCTTCTTCGCTGGTGATACCGGTTACTGCGCTTCCTTCCAGGAGATCGGACGACGCTTCGGACCGTTTGACCTCGCGGCGATCCCCATCGGAGCTTACCTTCCCCGGTAATGTACATAATATCTATCTAAAATCTATTGTTAATTGACAACAAAAACAGAACATTATTAGTGTTTATTAGTAAAGGTAGAATTTATGGCAGAGATGTTGTATTGGATTGCAGTATGTACCTGATAGTAGCCACATCACACACTAGACATTACATTTCTGTAAAGACGTAATAATATTCTTTGGTTTTTCAGGGATATGATGCAGGGGCAGCATGTAGATCCAGAAGAGGCGGTGCTGATTCACCAAGACCTTCAGGCCAAACAATCTGTGGCCATTCACTGGGGAACCTTCGCTCTCGCCTATGAGGTAGGTAGGGTACACATATATACAGTTAGTTATTGATGCTTTGTTGATTTTACACCAGCTCTGTGTCGTCTCAGTGTGGTAGTGTGTGCAGATGACAGTGAGCAGCAGAATATCTGTTTAAATTAATAGTTTGACATACTCACTTACTTGCCAAAAGTTAGATGAGAAGATTGATGTCGCTCTCATCTGTCTGTACAGTTAAAATCAATTTTATTTATTTATTTATTTATTAGTTTATTTGTCAGGGACAATGCAAAAGAGCATTGTAACAAGTTGCAGATGTGTTGCATATAGGGTTTCTAGCCAAGGCTAATTTGCAACCCCTGTCCCTGGTTAGGCCTTTCTACTTAAATAAAAAAACCCAAAGCATTAATTAACATTAATTGTTAATTACAAAGGTTTTCATTAAATTTGACGCTACGTTCAGACTCCCGTGTCATTTGTGAAGAGAGTTTGGCTGGCTGCTAAATTCAGCTCACACAAAAGAACTGTCCCTCTGTCAATTACAAAGGTTTACAAATAATCCTTTAATTACTAATACAATTAATTTATATGCTTAAAAATTATTAAACTCACAGATGATGCTCTGCAGGGCTGAAACAATCATGAACTCTGTCAGACATGTGCCATTAATAAACTCCTACTTCCTGATCCGAACAATTTGTAGTAACCAAGTGTCCACTGCTGATTCACATAATGGTTTGTTACTTAAGTACATGTTTTACACAATGTAAAACATTGTGTAATTAATAAATGGTTAATTATAGTTAAGTAATGCTCGTTTAACATGCACAATAATGTATACGTTAGGCTAAACTAAGGAACGTCTACATGAAGATAAAGGAACAAGCAAACCTTTAGCTGTGAACTCTGACATGTTAATGTGTTAATGAGCATCTTTGTCAATCATTTATTAATATTAGTTAGGACATTAATTAATTAATGTTAACAAGAGACTTGTTAACAGTTACTTAATGATTATTACTGTATTAACTCATGTTAATAGCATATTTGTAAACTATTAAATCATGTATAAATTAAGACCTTAGTTAACCTGAACATTAGTTCATTATGACACGTTAGTTAACTGTTAATTACAGCAGTAACTCATGTTAATTAATGTCCTGTTATTGTAAAGTGTTACTGCTGTACTTAATAAACTGGCCACTGAGTGGTGCTGATACACTAGTAGGAATCATAACAAATGTTTCAAACACATTTTTCCACAAACAGAGCTGTATTTCATTACTGTAATTCATTGGTTGCTGTTATAAATCACAGCAGCTCAACAAGTTGCTCTATTACTTTCACAGAGAGGCATAAAAGCCAAAGTAAACGGTGCTCTGGCACTACAACATAACAGTCTGTCTACCTCTGCAACACTCTGACTATTGTGTTTCTCTGTGAAAGCAGTGACACACGACTATGATGTGTCAGCTCTGTTTGTGGAAAAATGTGATTCCTACTAGCCCATCAGTGCCCATACTCAGTGGCCATTTTATTAGGTACAGTTAGCTGAAACTAATGCAGTCTACAGTACAATACAACAGTGCTGACATCGATCCTCATGAAGGTTTTAATGTTGGAAACTTTTTTTTAGAGATGTGATTCAAATTGAATCACATCTCTAAAACAGTTTCCACAAAAATGAAACAAGCTTCATGAAGGGATTTATTGCAGAACTGTTGAATGAGACTGCATTAGTTTTAGTTAGCTGTACCTAATATACTGGCCACTGAGTGTGTGTGTGTTAGGGTCCTGATACACGAGTAGAAATCATAAGAAATACAGAGCTGATGCATCACAGTACTGTGTCACGTTAGTATTTCATCACTATAAATCACAGCATCCCAAAGAGTTGCTCTGTGTGTTACTGCTTTCACAGAGAGACATAAAAGCCAGAGTGTTAGAGGTAAACTCCGGCACCCTATTATGTTCTGATAACACAACATAACAAAGGTGTCATTGTTTTGTTAAGCTGCATGACTATTTCTGCAGCTAACACAGTTCAATGCAACCTCCAGCTCACTCCGTGTGCTTACATGGAGTTTTTTTTGTTTCTTTATTAAGCAATCAAAAAAAAATAGATTTGAGCGCAAAACTATCGACACTGCGATACATTTGGGATTAAAATGCAAAAAGAATATTTTTGCTTGATTTCGAGCTGAATTTTGTGGGCGGGACCTACGCTGAACGATGTAAGATACGTCTCGATCGGCGTGACAGCTTGGTCACACTCCGCACGTCACGGCGATCGAGACG
>JAOVVB010209889.1:0-10733 GCA_028570985.1 Heterobranchus longifilis
ACGACTTTTTTCTCGAAATGTTGTGACTTTTTTTTAATCAAAACATTACGACTATTTTCTCGAAACATTACAACTTTTTTCTCGAAATGTTGTGACTTTTCATTTTTATCAGAACATTACGACTGTTTTCTCGAAACATTACAACTTTTTTTTTCTCGCAACATTCTGGCTTTTTTCTCTAAACATTCTGCAGTAAACAGCAGTCAGTTTGTGAGGATATTCACGATTATCCCGATAATGGAAATTCACCACAATCAACTTATTGTGAGCGTTTTTTATCGCGATCCACGATAAAGTCCATTATTGTCCCATCCCTACATGGGAGATTTATTGTTCGATTGTGCCCCCCCCTCCCAGTGGTCCCAGGATTGATTTTCAACACTCGCAGTGACAAAAATCAGAGAGAGGATTACTTGCTTTGACAATAGGAGCCCATCACATGCCTTTACACAGGGCACCGCCAGCACCGCAGGATTTAAGGGACGAGAATGATGGACACTTGCTATGCGGCCGGATATCTGAATCTGTGTCGACAAAACGTTGGTTTTTGGGCTTAGTTTATGGGGTAGTGTTCAGAGGCAGGCTGTTAGAGGGTAGAGGGTTCCTCACCTGTTTTAATAATGCAGTCTTTTTAATAGCACACTTCTAGACAGCTCAGCTGTACTGCTGTTTTAACCTGCATGATGCTGGTTGCATCATGACGAGATTAATAGAGAAGCAGAGACGCAAAATAAATTCCTCCTTCACAGAAAGCTGTTGGTTGGTCCTGTGTGTGTTTTGTGAAGTACTTTAAATATGTAATAATTTGTTCATGTGATTTGGACTAAATATTTCTGATCCATAGAAACAGAATGAGAGTAGAGCAGACATCGAATTGTTTACTGTGGTCATTTGATGAGTTCAAAAGAAAATGGCGATTGTTGCACATCAGTGGGGCATTTTGTCTTTTTTTTTAACCTTTATTTAAGCAGGTATTTAACTGATGACCTGACCAAGAAAACAGCAGCACACATCACAAGACAAATCACAGGATTAGAATACAAGTCAAACAACATGTAAAAAGACGAAACAGCAATATGAAAAACATAAAAAATGTCATATCACATAAAGTGCAGATGCTTGGGTAACACAGGCACCAAATCAAATACATATACACTGTCCAATGGTTTTACCAAAGTCATCATAAGGAATCAAGTCCGGCAGTTTCAAGTCCTTCTGGAGGGGATTTCAAGCGAAAGGGGCAGAAAACCTAAAAGCTTTTTTCGGTGCGAACAGGCGGAACAATAAAGTGCAGAGCATCATGTGACCACGGGCCGTAATGGCTTTGGCTTCTAAGGAGAAATGTGCACAGGTAAGAAGGACGTCACACAAATGGGCCATTTGTGTGACCGTAAAGTGTGACGGGATTTATCGATAGATATGTGAAGCAATTCAATCTCAGTTCCATTCTAGCAGCAAGGCAATATCAAAAGACGCCTCTCCATGCTTCGTACTAATCCACTGCTCGTCTGGTCGTTACAGCAAAACCTCTCCTCCGTGAGTCTGCGACTTTCCGCAAGTCTGAAGTCAGGCTGCATTCACACTCAGAGCAGGGATGTGCGGCCGTGTGGGAGCGTCACTTGAATGGCTCATTTGCTGTGTACTCCCAATGTAGCACAACTAGACTTTATATTTCACAATTATTGTTTTCAGTCAGCGCGTTTTTATGATGTCGACATTTCCGACCGCACTTGAAGGCAGCTTCATTTCAGGGAGAAAGAGAAAGCAAAGATCCAGAGGGACCGTGCTTTGTGTTGGAGCTTGTTGCAGGAAACGGTTACACAAACACCTGTGCAGTTAAGTGCTTGTGTTTCGGTTTTTACACTGAAATGTTTTTAAACTTTCTTAGGATAGGTGCAGGGATGTTTACTGTTTATTGTACGGTACTCTCACACACCGCATCAAAACAGACTGACGAGTCTGATCGCCGGTTACAGGACTGGCCACCACAGCGTGACGTCGGGTTGCGTTTCTACAAAAGTTGAATCTGTCTCAACTAGGCCCCCACTGCCACAGCCAAAACACACTTAACTCTGAACGCTGCCTGAGACTGCTACAACAGTCACAGCTCTTTGCAATGATATAAAAATGACCACCGCTCTGACCATCCTGCTGTGTTTATTTGAAGGGTAATGTCCATTCTACTCATTACATTTCTATGGTCTGATCGCTTCAGAGTATGAGCCTGAATACAGTAAAGACAATAAAAAACTGAGTATGCGCTGACAGATTAATTTGCCCTTTAACGGTCCTTCAAAGTGCCTCAGACACTCACATTATAGAATTTATACGAGCCATGTAACGTCGCCACCTTCCCATTTTATAATGGCAGAAAGACAAAGAGACCAAACTGCGCGGCTCTGCAGGTTTCCTTGGCTGCGTCCCTGGAGGACTGGTGTGCCGTGTCAGTGTTTCATGCTAAGCTCACAGAGCTGCTGACAGCGCAGAGCCCGGCCAGCCACCTGGGACATCTGGCCGGTGTTAAACGTGCCGGAGCGTACGACAGTGAACACGTCGTCAACAGGAAAAGGTCAAAAATAGTTTTTCATTAGCTGTCATCTCCACCACCTATAACCAAGATAACCAAGATGCAGAGCAGAGCAGAGATCACATGTTGTTAGGAAGATTCTCCCTGTGCACGTCAACAGTTTTGTCTTGAGGCGAATCTACTGTGCAGCACTGTCTTTTTTTTTTTTGCCCAATAAGAATCCAGTTTGACAGATGTGATGGTGAGCAGAAGACAGCAGCAGCTTTCATCATCACTGGGTCTTAAGAAGCAAACACCCAGCTCTGTAAATATGTTTGTATGTTAATATGTTCCCACCAGCGGATTATCCATCAAGACCTCCGCCCCTCTGCTCTGTCCTCCTCTGCCACAGCTGGAAACCACAATACAGAAACGCACAGAAATACTGATAGAAACAACAAGTCCTCCAAACCATACGACCATAGATCGTATGTTCCGGCCCTCTGATGCGACACATATGAGCGTTTCCTAACGGTTTTAAACATGCAGTTAACGTTAAACGGACGTTGTGGTGGTAGGTTGAGGTTTAAGCAACAAAACAACTTGGTAGCATTAGAAAAAAAGGTTGTGGTTTGTGTTAAAATGATATTTTTGAGACACTAAATCACTCCTGTGCATTCTTCCCATGTTGCGGAACGTCACAACGTCGCATGTCACATGTCATGTACTTCCAGTTACGGTCAAACGCTGTTTAATTTTACTTTCAATCGGGACATGAACCCCGGTCTCCTGAGTGAAAGTCCTGTGTTTGTTTGGTCCACTCACTGCCTTTAGCATGTTAAATACTCTGCAACATACTAGAGGGAGACACCTCACAATAAAACACCAATACACGACCGCTAGAGCTCACTTCACTTTAAAACGTAACTACAGGTCGTAATAAGCTTCCTGTACAAATGTACGGAGCACTGTGATAAAATACAACAAGGCATTCTCAAACATGAGAGCTTTTTATGTGTAGTTAATGAAGCCATTCCCTCAGGGAGGAGCAGATGCCTTTTAATTCCAACAAGACTAAGAGTCTAAACATTGACTCAAAACTAGAAATGTCAGCCCCCATGTTGGCGCAGAGGAGTCATTAGGATTCATCCTCTGGGCACCATGAATATCTGCAACAAATTCCATGACAATCCATCCAATAGTTGTCGAGACATTTCACTAAAAAAACGAAAACGTCAACATGCTGTTGACGCTAAAAGAAAAATCTGGGAATCGCCAAAGTCAGTCATTTCGCCCTCTGGGCATCACGAACGTCTGTTCAACATTTCATGGCAATCTAATAGACGGTGAGATAATTCTGGATTCAAGTGGTCGACCGACCAGCAGACCGACATCACCATCTGCAGAGCTACACTGCTAGCACGGCTAATAATATCCTGTCATGTGGGAACTAGGCCCGCTTGGAAACTCTCACCATCTCCTTTCTCTTTCCTTTCTATTGTAGTCTCTGGTTTTCATTTTCTACATCAGCGAGATGCACACAGCTTGTAATAATCTCCTCCCTCAGGCCTTTGCGTCGATGCTGCCAACGCCTGGGGAAATGGGTGCTCCTGTTTTTACATTCTTGCTCTTCCCGGCCATAAGCTTTCTGAATTAGTAAAACTGATAAATGTTAGGCACATATAGCTCAGAAAAAGAACATTTTGGAATGAACAATATTAGACCCACATATGATAAGAACGGCAAAGTGGTATTTTTGCTTCTGCAAGATTGTGTCATTGTTTAATGTCGTGCAAATGTTTTTGATTGTCAGTGCAGTTATTCTAAGAAAAACAGGGGTTTCTTACTCACCACGGTCTAGCATGCAGGAAACCACAGCTCTCAATTCAGACTTGGATTTTTCTCTTAATTTTCTGTGAAGAGAAGTCAACTCTCCACTCTCCAGATCCACCAAACATTATTAACCATCCAAATGTGCCCTTACCCAGGTGTGCTGAATGATGAATCCCACTTGATTGTAATTGTTTATTAGCATAGGTAACGCCCCCTAAACACCATATAAGGGCAGGTGTTGTGCCCAAATACTCACATGGCCAAGAACTGGAGAGATGCCACCAAAAAAGAAGAAGAACTTCAGCAGTAGTGAAATAGATGTACTGTTTAATTAAAAAAAATGCTATCATATGTAATCATCTAAATTTGATTATATGATATTCATGCATTTTTTATGTTCCTCAAATTTAAAATGTATGCTTTCCTGCATTGGACAATTTGTGGGCTGTGAAAACAAGTTATTTCTTTCTTATCTTGGTAGAATGCTCTCGATCACTTTGCTCTTACCTAAGAGAAAAAAATATTTAAAAAGATATGAAAACATTGCTGAATCCCAGAAATCAATGGGTACTGACAAAATAAGAACAAATTGTGGATAGAAAGAGGAAATTTGTTCGTACAACCCTTCCTGCATGAGGCCCGGCGTTGTTTTGGGGGGATTGTTTTTCGGGAGAGTTTTTATCGAGGCAGCATTTCAGAAACATCACATGTCCAAAATAAGTGGTCATCACCACTCCTATGACATTTGGCTCTCTTCCTTTTGGACTTGCTGGAATTCACATTACGTGCTTTTGTCGTCAGTGTGGTGACCACCCAAAAATGAGAAAATCTGGCTGAACCCCTTCCCAGCTGCTCATTTCCTGCTCTCACACAAGAAAAAAAAGGAATAATTTGACATATTTTAATCTCTATCATAGGACAGTTTTCAATTCATGTTTTTGTATTTTTCTGTTTTCATAAGACTTGTTTACACATACCCCAATCTAGAAAACAGATTTGTTTTCCATCAGTTTCAATAGTTGGCACTGAGAAGCAGACCAGGAGTTTAGTGAACAGGGTTTCCCCCTCTAATGACCCTGCACTGACGCCACATTAAACCACATTTGCTTTCAGAAGGACTGAATTAGAGTCTCGAGATCCTTGTGCAGATTACACCCAATTCCTGTTGCACCCTCCCTGTGCAACACTCAGGTCTGGTTCCTCAGTGAAACCAAGAAACGACGACAAAAACCTCTAAAACTGGCTCATTTCTGTTTGTAAAAGTGAATCTTCTTGTCAAACGCAACCTAGTTATCCTCCAAATCACTGATCTCTGCTAAGATCCTGCCACGTCACCTGTGCACCGTCCTGCTAACTAACCCTCTTTAGAGCACTTGCACTCCCATGACATAATTCCACACTTACACACTTTGACCCTGACTTCCTCTCATTGCTTCAGTTGTTTAAGGCCTTGCAAATGTCACATTATAATGCCAGGAAATGCCCTGAGGCAAACCACAAAGATTTCATCCCTCATATTTCTGCTTGTAGTATTACGATTGAAAGAGGAAGTGCAAAACACAGGATTTCTGTTAACAGGAAATGGTTTGTTTTAGGTTGCAATACCATATTTCAAGTCAAGGAGAGACAATGAAAAAAACAACAAAAAAATGTTGTTTTTGTGTGTTGAAACTGCACTTACTTCAACTTTGTCTTGTTTAAATTGTGCATTGGGGAATTTGGGCTTTAGCATATTTCATGACAGAAGAAATACAGTACTCACATATTTGATTGGCCACCGCAGCGCCTTGCCAGATGACGTCACGTTGTGGTCAGCTGCGACT
Organism: Heterobranchus longifilis; assembly: GCA_028570985.1. Lineage (NCBI taxonomy): Eukaryota > Metazoa > Chordata > Actinopteri > Siluriformes > Clariidae > Heterobranchus > Heterobranchus longifilis. Next base: position 6,163 of record JAOVVB010209889.1, read on the forward strand.
TTTTCTGCCGGATGAGTCGACCCTTTGTTTTTTTGTCGGAGCCCCCTGCATTGGCAACCCGGCCCTCGCGCTGCCGGAATGGTCTCATTGAAATGAATGAACGTCTGTCTGAACCTTAAAACAATAGTTCAACATTTTGGGAAACACGTTTATTTGCATAATAATTTATGAAGCTAGAGCTAGTAGCCCTCCGGTCTCTTCTCTAACCTTTATGCCACCACTGCCCACAAGTTCACCTGGTGTTGTTAGCCAACGACAGATATAACGCAACATTAGCATCTGTGCCATTCTTCTGTTGTAATGCTTCTTTTAAACCTTTTTTTTTTTTCTTTTGCAACCTAGGTTTTGAAAGATGCTCTATAAATAAATTTTACTTACTTACTTACTTGCTTACCTACCTACCATTAATAAGATTAGACTGTAAGCTAAAGCATGAAACTGATTGTTAAATATATTGCAGGGCTGTGGTTAATAAAGACATAAACCAGAAGTCAGAATCCACGTGTCATAATGTGCAAATGAAGACATGCTCATTATCATATTCATCACTTTGAGTGTGCGTCTTGAAAAAGCAGCTGCACATTTAAAAACCGACTGAAGCAGCACTTCATGTTGCTTCTTGCTCTTAGGTGTCATGCAGTTCATCTTTCTGCACAGAAGATCAAATGCTCCAAACATTATGATCCCATTTCAGGAATTTTAGTTCTGTATTCTTAATTTTTACAATGCTGGCACTAAATAATAACATGCAGGTTGATTGTGTGAAGTTGCTGAGACAGATAAAATCATGCATCACAAGTCCACAGCTTTCTAGCACAAAGGCCCCCCCCCCCCCCCCTTTGTCTGCACATCATGTAAGGCAGAAGCAAACTTCAAGTGCTGTTTCTGTTCCGTCTCTTTCTTTTTTTCTTTTTTTTTTTGCAGAGTTCATGCTTTTGGAATGTGAGGCGTTTGCCTGTACTCAGCATATTCGTGCTGGAGGGGGATTCTGGCTGGATCTGTTTTCAATTACAGCCGGGTCTGTACTGGCCTTTGATCAGAGTCTGGGCCGACGGAGGCAGCGGGGAGACCCTGACCTGACACAGCTGACAGACTCAGGAGCACGGAGGCTCTGGGCTCAACAGATTCTCTGGGGAAGAAACACAGAATCACTCCCGCAACGCCGGCTTCACGTTACAGTCCCGGTGGTACAAGCCCTTCATTAAAAACAGTGTGTATGCGTGTGTGTGTGTGCGTGAGACTTCCTCCTGACTTCCTCCTGAGACTCGTTTTCAGTCGGTCCCCTGGGAATTTTTCATTATTTCACTTTTTAGATCTCCTCCAGACACGTTTTAAAGTATGTAAAAACACTGCTATGATTAATATTTTGTTTAACATGGTTTTCCCACAAAAAAAGTAAAAAGCAAAACTCTGAAAAGGGGCTGGAAGCACATCTACTCTTCTCCCTCATTAAGGAAATCTGGATCTGGCCTCAAGCCCCGCCCACCACCGCTGCCATAGTTACACTAATCACAGCATATGATGTCATAAACCTGGCTGTCTGAATCTGGATTTTTGAGACTCAAGCAGAAATCCTCAGCCATGATGTCGCTCATTTCACTCATGATATGTCTTGTAGCAAATAAAAAAACACCATAAATACACGTTAAAAACTTGATTTTCACGGGAGGGGCTCTTTAATCTCCACTTCAACATGTGTATTAATTTATTACATATAAAACAAAATTCATGTTTGACATTTTGATTTACACATTGTGTCTCATATGGAAAATTACTTTGTCATTGTTTTCTGTGACGTGAGACCTGTGTAACTGTTGAACTGGAAAGTTTGGTCAGTGTGGTTATCTGCAGACGGTTGATGACTTTGTGAGCTCACACATGTTCTGCTTTTAAAACAAAGATTACATCAATGTCTGTTTGTTTGTTAAGGTTAGCACGCAACATGCCTGAAATGTTTTAACTAAATATCATGGGTTTAAAAGAAACTGAAAGCAGCTGATTGTTTTAAAAACAGTGTGGTAAGTACAGTATACGTGCTGAAATGTAATTAAGTCTAAGAAGTTTATTGCTCATCACTTAACTGTGAATGTCAGTCAGAGGGTTTAGTCCAAAATATTTAGCTGATTTAGATTTTTGTGATGTTCTTATTCATGATTTATATTTATCTTAGAATTCTTTTCATTTTTATTTTACTGTATGAAACAGAAAACCTGCTGATAACAGCTTTTAACTGAGTCAAGTCCATAATGTTTCTCAACATTATTTTGCGGTTTAAAGAAAAGGAACTTCCTCCTGTAAATCTATAAGCAGAACTCTTTTTTTCTCTTTTCTCTGTTTTGATATATGATAGATATGTTTTTGCTCGTACACAGTGGCATTACAAGCACTTTTTGGTTTTGCAGGAAGCGTGATTAGAGAAACATGTGGGCCTGGTCAGCAGCTCCCATGAGGTCATCCACTGACCTCAGCACAGCAGCACCCGCCCACTGCCTGTACTGGAAAAGACTCAGACATGCTACACCCATGCTTATAAAACATTATTTTAGGCTAAAATCACATTTGCTGTGTCTAAAATTTTGTACTGGGCTTAACCTAACTTGGAATTAATACAGTACATTTTTTTTGTAGGTGGCCATGGTTTGAAATAGCAGAAGAAACACAGCAAAAGATGTTGGGTTTGGATGGTACTGGCATGATGACATCGACATCCTCCCACCACCACACCCACTGTCAGTGTTACTGGAAACTGCAGAATAAAAGTACAAACGTCTACTAATCTCCTTTTTATTGCCTGCCAAAAATAGTTTTCATTGAGGACTAATGGCTACTCCAGCTTGTCTCAATTATTTTCTCAATTGTCAAATTACTTACTTGTTAAAGTAGCAGCTACTACTAATTTTTTCTTTCAATAAGAGACTAAACAGATTTCAATGCTCAATGTTAACTGTTTTACTGCTAACTGACAAGAAGAATTTGACCAATTACTACTATCAGTTAAACAGTTAAACATATTATATATATTCTTTATAGTAATTAAAGTTTGTTGCATGGTAAAATAAAAATAGGCTATACAATCTATATTTCTTTCTAACATTCATGGGGGCTCACAACAGAGAGCTACGTGCAGTGATGGAAGAAGTACTCAGATCTTTTACTTAAGTAAAAATACCATAGTGTAGAAGTATCAAAATATACTTTAAGTACAAAAAGTAAAAGTACTCATTATGCAGAATGGCCCATTGCAGAATCTTTCTACATTATATAATTGTATTGATGCATTAATGTTGCAGCTGGTAACAGTGGAGCTAATTTCAACTACTTTATATACTGGCGGGTATCTTAATACATCATAATTTATTAGTTAATTTATATTCTGTATTAATAATCTGAATCGTAAACAAGAGTAAAAAGTAACTAATGTTATCAGATAAATGTAGTGGAGTAAAAAGTACAATATTGGCTTCCAAATGTAATGGAGTAGAAGTAGAAAGTGGCATAAAAAGGAAATACTCAAGTGAAGTATTAAGTACCGTACTTGAGTAAATGTACTTAGTTACATTCCACCACTGGCTACGTGTGACACCTGCCACGATATTGATGAGGACTGGCGGGTTAAACTGGCGGTCCTGCACACAGCTGACAACCTCGCAGCTAAACTTGCAGTGGAGACTTGGGGACTGCATGTATCTGTGGCAATGTTTGCAACATGACCAGTAAAGGTCTGCAGCTGTGCGCGTAATGCAGAAAGTCTGTCTCTCCCGGGCAGGTAAACTGGGACTCAGTTGCCTGCTTGCCAGCGAACAGTTAATGATTGGTTAACGGCGGTTGGCTATCAGTCAAAAAAACCCAATTTGTATCCCTATTTCTAATAAATTTGCTGTTGATATTCGTAGTCCTCAGAGGGTGGATTCTAATGTTTTTGGTGACCTCCCTGACCTTTCCCCTGTTGCTCCCATCAGCCCAACATTTCCTTTTGCATTATATCCAAATCTCAGGGGCTGACTGCTGTGGCATTTTGTGAGTATGTTCATGCTCCCCAGAGGATGCACCTTTTCCATTTTGGATACTCAATGAGTTTTCCTCTAACATCACTCTTTTGGGAAAATGAGAATTTCACACAGGATATATTGAACAATGTAATTGTCTAAAATGTGCTAGAGGCATGCATGGTCTCAAGGGGATGGACCTGTTTGAACAATTCAGGAAAAACTATAAATTTTCAGCCACATAACTGGTAGAGCTCTAAGAAAAGAAAAACAATCTATTTCTTGTCTGCTCTGTGCAACATGTTATTATTGAGGCTACGTGACAGCCTCTATGGACCACCAGCAGGGCTCTAAACATTTAGATGTTGTTGAGGCGGACGTTTGTATGTTTTCTTCTTTTCAATCAATGGCAATGCATCATGGGAATTGTTGTGTTTTTCTATTTATTCAAGGAAAGAGAGGAGGACATGCTGCGTGTCCTGTACCTGGCAGTATGTTCAGGAATGTGGGAGCACTCGGCATTCTTTAGCCCCGGTTTTGTTTTTATAGCCCTCACACAGGAAGCTCACTCCGGTGGGGCCTCAT
>JAOVVB010209899.1:0-10733 GCA_028570985.1 Heterobranchus longifilis
GTGGCCAGGTCCACAGCAGTACATTGCTGAGCTTCTGTGTCAGGACTCCTGTCTGCTTCTCCAAACTGGGGGCCTGCCAACCGCCATCTACTGTAGGTAATACACTGACTATGGATAAGTACCTCATACAACCCCTCTTCAAAAAATCTGAACTATCCCGTTAAACATCAAATTCAATTACTTTTAAAAAGGACTTTCTAAGCCCAATTCTCCCAAATTCAAGGACACAACACAGCATAGTTTGAGACATGGATCAAGGTTAATTACTGTTACAACACTGAGAATTTTTATAATGAGAACTAGCAGGGTGAAACAATGACATAAAGTCGGCAGACATCCGAACGTTCTGTATAGTAAAAAACAATATATCAAAAGAACTTACATTTCTATTCTTGCACAAAATATATATATTCAAGCACTTTCAATGACCCATGTCTATTTATGTCTATTTTCAAAAACTTTTCTCTCAAATTCACAAACTTTCAAGGATATCAAGAACCCGTTTTTCGAGGACAGAAACTGGACTTGGAGCCACTTGTGTCTCCCATCCAGCTCCTGAGATATTAAGGTCTTCTCTCGACATCACTGTCTACAGCTCGCAGAAGGCAATTAGCGAGAAGGAAGAGCAGACACTGATAACACGTGAGAGAGAGATGGGTGTGGTGCTTATAATAAATGACCTGTCTGGGCCCATTTTTACTGGCCTGCCACTAACCCCAGCTCATAATATCACACATTATATATTGAAAAATCACTGAAAGGCATGAAAATCGCAGCCTCAAATTCCAGAAATATGAATTTTCAGAGCGGCCTGTCATGATGTTCGTTAGCTTTCACTTTAAATACACCACGTCTTCTTCTCACAATGTCATAAGCCAGCTGAGGAAACCTTAATTTGTCAGCTGCCATGAGTTATGTTAAGAGAAACTGACCTCAATTAAGAGTGACTTGCATTTAAAAAGTGTCTATTTCGGATTTTAAGATTTAGACCAGAAGGGGGGAGAGGCTTTAATGGAATGCTGACAGAGGGCCAGTTGGAGAGGTGATACATTTCCTGCAAAATGCCAGAGGATACCACATAAATAAGGCAGTGTTATTCTTGACAGAAACTCTCTATGAAGCCGCGGCGTGATCTACGGCTGAATGACCCGGTTAAAGAGCAGCAGAAACAGCCGACAGCTTGATCAAGATTACCTCTCTAAAGTGGTATAGATCAAGTCTTTAGCTTTCTCACCAACCCCAGGGGTGATGGTATGAAACGGTGATGGTACATGATAATACTCAACAAGGATGAACAGCGGGGGATTAGTGTACCGATATTGTCCTGAGAGTTATTTACCCAGAAGACATGCGGCAACAAAGGATGAGCATCAAAGTATTGCCTATTGGAAGTAACGAGAATGTCCATAAAGCTCTAAATTGTCACTACAAAATGACTATGAATGTATTCTGTCCTGAAGGGAAATTTGTTTTATATTTCCATCATCTTTCTCAGCAAATCGAACTTTATTTATTATTACTCAGCAGCTCAATCTTTATATATTTGGCCGGTAAAAGTGTGTCTTTATGGTGGCAAGTATTAATTAGTGATATTCTGGTATCATTAGTGTAATTTAGTGCTCACTAGATTAATGGCACGGTGGCATTTATCTATGAAACATTATATCTTGATGTTAAATTGCAATAAAAGAACCTGTATATTCTGCAGATATGGCTGTCCAAATCTAACGGAGGGGGATGGGAGGGTGTAGTTGACATCCATTAAGGAAATCCTTTATTGGCACATAAAAATGAGAGGCAATATTTAGCCTTACGTGCCTTTGGCAACCTAACCCATAGCCTAACATTAAAAGGAGGACTCTTACGGGGGGGAAATACCAAGCTATGTCAGCAGTAAAGAAATATTTGTGTTTACGTATTAAATCCACAATTCAACGTCAGCACCAAAACATGTTTTAAGTGTTATGTAATCTGATGGAATAACACACACTCAGCCATTGTCAGTAATGTTATGTCCACTCACTGAATATCATGTTGTTTCACTACATCCCTTTCCTACCCCCAAAACAAAGCATTTCCTCTCTATTTCCAATGTAGTATATTCAATAACTAATTATGGTAATTCATTACATCTCCAATTAGCAGAGAGGCTTTATCGCTGCACTATACCGTAAAGAGCAGGATTTATGTTGGCTTTGAATGTCACCCAGAGGACAGAGGACGAGCTCATCACTCAACAGGAACAAAACAGAGAGACAGGAGCAAGGAAAAAAGTAGAGGGAAGAGAGAGAGAAAGATACAGTGAGTTATTGGTTAATGAACGCATTTTCCTTCCCATTTTCTCGCAACCTTGAGAAAACCTTGACGAGGCCCCTTTTGTCCCCCAGCAACCCAAAAAGGAGCGGATTACCCCGACAGATAAAAATTGTAGTAGAACTTTGGTATTTCAGTGAGGGGGCTGTAAAAAGATACGTACAGTATGTATGTAACCTCGGAGGGATAAGCCTAGCTAACGCTACCTCGCCTGCTGTCAAACAGCTCCTCAGAGGGCGATAAGCATCCGTGCTATCCGTGTGGGTGGCTGTCTTATTAGTGTACCTCAGCCGTTTCACTCAGGCACGCAGCACAACCAACCATCTGCCACGCCGTGATCCTCTGCCCAGCAAAGTCTCTCAGGTGCCATAAAAAAAAAAAAAGTGTCCCTTTGAAGCTTGAAACAAAAGTGCTGACCAGATGAATAAACTCATTTTTTTAAAATAAATAAACTGTTTTTAAAAAATATATATATATATATTTTTTTCCAATTTATCCAGCGGGTTGTGTACATATATTTGGTGTGCGCAAAGGATTTGATATTGACAGTGGCCTGATGTTAACTGCAGAGAAGGGCAAATAATGTGATTCAGTAGGGTGAAATATCATTGATGCACTTATTCTTTATGTTTATGCATGTTAATGGTTTGTTTACCCCAGAAAATACTCCAAATCCATCACACTGTTTTTATTTTTTAATTAATTCCTGCTATTAACCTTCTTCCTCCTGTCTCTTGTCAACTGTCATTGTTAATTCAGTCTGTAAACATCATTTCAAAATGTGTTTCCCACAGCACAAAAAAACTGGCATGTGGCATTTCTGCCTGGAGTGTCTCTGTTACAGAGGTAGTAATCTATGACCTTTGAAGGTCTCTATTGCCACCTTGTGGCTTAAGTCGCAGGTTAAATAAAATTATTAAAAAAAAATAAAAAAAAGAAGCTCTGATACAACAGATGTGTTTAAACCTTTATTTATCTTACTGTTTGCAAATACCAAATTTGCCAAAAGCAGAGCATGAAATGGTTTGGAAAAACTGTATCTTGGATCAGAAATAAATACAAAAAGCAGTGCAAAGTGCAGGAGCTGTAGAAAAAATACTCTTAAACACGTATTTCAGTCGTTTGAAAATATTTTCATCCACTCATCAGTCTCTTCCAGTGGATATGGGAGGGAATGATCCTGGAAATGACACAATGTATAAGTTAAAATATAGTGGATTCATTCCAGTTATATCTTTTAATCCTTAAAATGAGTGTAAGAAAGTTGTTCACTGCAGTAACTTACATGGGGTGTGTTTATAGAGCGTAAAGCTCCATCAGGAATTCTTTGGGGACGATTCCTATGTTTCCATTCTTCTCTCCGACCCACCAGCCAAAACTCTGGTACTCCTGGAAACAAGTGGAGATAATGAGAAGATGAGTGTTTCTTCATCTCTTTTAATCCATGTAATCATCACTGAACAGCACATATTTTTTGTTTTAATGAAGTAAATATTAGGGGTGCATGATTTTTCAGCCGATACTGATATCCGATAATTATCTGCTTCTCATGGCCGATATGATAACAGATAATTTCACATTTTTGTATTTTAAAAATAAGTTCAGAACTCGTAGTTTATGCACACCTGAGGGTAAGAAAGGTGAAGATATAGTGATTTAATATCCCATAGCTCTGACCAAATCTAACTGAGATCACTATTGCAACAAAACAAAACAAAATTCTGAATCTTCAAATGTTCATTTATTTTTTTCTAGTAAAGTACATCAAAAAAGAGCATTTTGCAGACAAATTTAAATTAAATGCTTTGATATAATCTGTCAAATCCGACATGTCAATGTATATTTAGTCTGGCTTACACGGTGGACAGAGCCTGGATAAAGTCTTACTTCCTGTCCGTACAGGAAGTCTGTGTTCCAGGAAGTCCCTAAACAACAACAGCTTCCGAGCTATCAACCTACACGCTGAAAACAGCAAGTTTTGAAGAAGACTTGGATTGTGCAATAAGGCAGACCTGCTCTGTTCTTTCAGTGAATGACTGGAAAGATCTACAAAGAATATGTTTACAGCATTTTCGTATTTGTTTCCCTCCTGACGCTGTTTCGCAGAGACACCGTGGCGTGGCACCACCCAGGATGATTGTGATTGGTTTAAAGAAATGCAAACAGGCCAGGGAGTTTTTTTCACTATCCAGGAGTGAAAGTGCATTAAATCCAGACCTTCACCCAGCAGCGCTGTGGAGATAGGCCTGGCTATGCGAGACTAATGTATACTTAATAGGTGTTTATTGGCGGATAGGAATCACCTCCTGAGTGTGCAGATGCTGCGCTTGTTAAGTCAATGAAAGCTGCAACGATTACATTTGGCTTTGTATTTATCTGATATAATGTCATTATTGGAATCATGCATAATATAAATTTATCGGTACCGATACATATATCGTGCATTCCTAATAACTATCACCATCAATCATCACACCACAAAGCTGAGGTTTATCTTAAATGTTTAAACATCTGATGGGAAAGCTCCATAGATACAGAAAGCAGCTCTGTTGCTTTGGAGACCTTGACACTGACAGATGTTTAGCAAGGATACGGCACCCTGGTGGCGTAGGTTTAGGACGCCAACCGTGACCCACAACATCCGGTTTGTGTGTTCTGTTGGGGACCTTTCTCACTCGCCATCTCACCACTATTGGCTGTAAGCACTTTTCTTACCAGCATTACCTGTTAACTATTCACTACACCTATTCTGTTTTCCTTTCACCTCCATCCACAAAACCTACATCCCATCAACAACTTCACATCTCCTGCTCCCCGTCCTGCCTCTCTACCCGCTGTCGGTTTTGAGGCTGCACACACACACCCCTCCGCTCCACACAAAAACCTCAGTGTGCGTATAGAGCACATCACACATAAATCTGTCACAGCATGACAAGTAATAGCTCCAAATGGCTGTCAGCATGCTGAGATGTGAGGGGGGGGGGGACACTGTGAGGGGAGAATACCCCTCTCTCTCTGTCTCCCTTTCTCTCTCTCGCTCTCTCTCTCTGGCCAAGAGCCTGACCTCACATCAAAGTCTTCCCAGGACGTGAATCAACACCAGAGATCACATTCTGACAAGGTTGAAGGAAGAGAAACCTGCACAATGTTTCAAATCGATGCCAAAACTCGGGGACGAGGAAGGACCACATCTGTGTCCAGTTATTCCCAGGAGAGAGTAATGGATGTAAGTGATCTGACGGTAGTATTAGACACAAGGAGATTACAATAACAATAGTGATGGCTAGCATTGACCGTTGTCTGGTGACGGGCCATTCATCACGTCAGATAAAAAGGTGCTTGACTTACTGTCCATGTCAAATATTTATACGCAGGACGTGAATATGGAAAAAAGTAATGAGTGCATCTAAATTATTAAACATCACAAAAAACAAACAGAAAAAGGGTAATTAATGTATCACGTGATTAAAATTACATTTCACAAGCCCCTGAGGGATAATATAGCAGATTGACATGAGGTGTGTGTAAGAGAGTGCGAGACCGGAGTGTGTGCGTGTGTGTGCACATTATGACTTCCTGCAGCTAGCCTTTGAAAAACAGCAAACACCTCATTGTTTAGTTCTGGCTGACAAATAAGTTGTGCTTGAGTGAGTGCGGGACACGACACCAGAACACATATACAGAGCTGTGGAAGACTAATGATACCACACACTGTGACAACACACACATTCACACAAAACTGGATAACACTACTTATTAGGCCTACTTCTACCAAATGAAATGCATCAAGCACAAACTGCACAAGTGATACGTATAAAAGATGTGCAGGCGTGGAAAAGAAAAGAATAAGCATACAAATTTAGATATCTCACAATGTTAGAGCTATAGGCATGGGACGACATGAAAATGTCATGCCATGATTATCCAGGCCAAAATAATTGCGATTCGCGATATTATCCTGATAATCAACTAAATATGTTAAAAACTGTAAAAACACTAAAACACACTGTTTGATTTGTTGGGACACATTTCCTCTCATAAAATTGTGACTTTGTCTGTAAACATTACGACTTTTTTCTCAAAACATTACAACTTTTTCTCATAAGATTGTGTTGGTTTTTTTTCTCGAAACGTTCAGACTTTTTTTCTCTAATCATTATGACTTGTTTGTCAAAACATTATGACTTTTTTCTCAGAAACAAATATTTTTATTACACCACAAATAGGACACTGTAGTAAACTGCAGTCAATTCATGAGGATATTCACGATAATGGAAATTCACCAATCAACTTATTGTGAGTGTTGTTTTTTTTTATTGTGATCCACAATAAAAAAAATTGTGAAACTAATACATTTTGCACTGTGGACCAACATAGCTGTTACACATTTTGATGTGCGACTGGCTTGGCAGGCACAATAACAACAGTGCAATGTGTTTGGACAGTGTTTACTTTTTATCAACCCATCTAGCCACTTAAGTTAAGTGAGATGTTACATCTCTCGATTTGTTTTATGTGCTGTGACTTGGGGGCGGGACGGGGGGGGGGGGTGCAGCATATCCGGACAACACACTCTCCCTCACTCCCAGTCAGACCCTATAATCAACACCCAGGTCCTGACTGGGGGGTCTCGCAGCTGTAACACTACAGCTATTTCTGGCCTATGGAATGGGGGAGGGACGCAGAGAAGAGGGAGAAAGGAGAATGGGGGGAGGAGGGAGCGGCTGGGGAGGGAGGAAGGAGTCGACTGTCCCTTTAGCTGCAGCTGGCCGCTGCAGTCCAGACAGGTTTTATGGTCATTGCCCTCGCAGCAGGCCACAACCCCCAACACCAAGGTTTCAGCTAATGGCACTCCCAGTCTGAGTGAAAGGGCAACTTGATTCTTGGTCCTTTTCCACACACGAAGAAGGAGTCATAAACAGGCATTTGGCCAATGAGCATTGATGGTGTCTGTCTCGGCTTTGTGCATTTGTTTCCTTCCATTAGTGCCGAATCAATTAATCAATTAGCTGGTCAACAGAAGATTAACAATTTTGATCATTTGCTTGAGTGATTTATCAATGAAAAATGCTGAACATTCGCATGTTTCTGCTTCTCAAATGTGAAAATGTGATGTTTTTTTTGTTTAGATTTTGTGTTGTTGGTGGTCAGACAAAAAAATCTAAACATGTCACTTGGGCTCTGGCAAATGTTGTTCCACTATTTTCTGACATTTTATAGACTTAGAATTAAAAAAATAAACAGAGTAATTAATAATGAAATAACTTGTAGTCGCAGCCTACGTCTTATGCCCCTGACTGAAAAAGAAATGTAATTATTTGTCTTAATTATAATTGAGGTTTTTACAAATAAATCATGTTTGGAGCTCATCAGTCATCAGTCTTCGTGTCTGCCACTAGATGGCAGACTTGAATTTGGAAAAGGACTTGGCTGCTTGACAACAGTATGTCTCAGTTGACTTCATGCTCCATAGAAACCAAACCAGACAGGAAATACAGCCAGTCTGGAAGGTGCACATTTCACACTTAAAAAAAAAAAAGAAAAAAATACAAAACAATCCACGGGGTGCACATGCATGTGTAAAAGTCTAAAATTTCAACTTATTTGCAGTGCAATGCTCATAAGCATGCTTGTTAAACGCACCACATCAAAATCCAACTCCACATATGAACCAGTTAAGCACAAAAGGGCTCCTGTTTAGTTACATAATAAAGGTAAAGAACGGCCCCTCAGTTCTCGATACCTGGCACCCACGCCTAGCCGACAAGCCTCGGAAATTGTGTGTCCACTACACGTCCTCACCTGCTCTGAAACAGAGTGGCGGACTGAGCCTGGGTTTCCTGAGAACACACATTCCTATTTGGCGAGGTGAGAGAGACGTCTGAGGTGTGTGGGCTGAGGGCCGCTCACCGCCTGGGCATGGCAGCAGCGGCAGCGTGCTGAAACACTCCAGATGGAAGTGATGGAATGGCGCCGTGTGCCAGCTAAGCCCAACCTCCGCCAGCAGCACTAAAACAGTTTCCGTTGTGACACAACTAATCCCCATCACAGTGCCAGAGAGAGAAGCTAGCCCAGTCTGCCTCTTACCATCAGCCGTCCACCTCCAGGCGGAGGGCCAGGTGCTGCCAGTAAAGGATTTGAACAGTCGGTTCCTCTGAGGGCCTCGAAATAACTCACTTTAGGTGGTCTGAGACTAGAAACCTCATCTCGCAAACTTTTGCATTGCTCACCCTGGCTTCACCATGCGTCAAGAAAACACTCATTAAGGGACAAATCAAGGTGACAAACAGGGTTCCCCGAAACCATACCTTGCTCAGGATGTAGATGGCATCTCCACGTTTGAAGGACAACTCATCTGGGTAGTCCCCCGCACAGTCCCATAAGCCCTGGTAGAAGTTGGGGTAGTCTGTGCTCTTGTCAACTGGATAGAAAAGGGAAAAGAAGATGGTGAAAGATTAGGCGCTTTATTTTCTACTGAGAGTAATAACATTACAGGTGTGACACAGCAGTGATTGTTTGTGTGCAGAAAAACCAACAGGAGGCAGCGGAGAGCCTAAAATAGAACTGGAGGCAGATGTGTGCCAAGTTCATACTACCTACTAGGTTTTTTTGAGTATGTTCACACTGGCAAAGTGACAACATGAAGTACACTCAAAACAGTCAGTATAGTACAAAAACAAAGAGTGTTGTTGATGGACATGATTTCCCACAATGCACTGCACAAAAGAGACAGAGGACGAATTGTGGATGGAGGTAAAACAGCTCCACAAACACCTCAGAAAACAAAATAACTATTATCTAGCTTTGTCTTTGTTAGGTTTAATATGCAGTGTCATTGTAAGGTAGAGCAGTCAATTAATGGAATATTCGATTGACAAAAAATTTATCTGCAATGATAAGCGATGCATTGTTTAAGTATTTTTTTTAAGCAAAACCTCCAAATGTTCTCTGGATTCAGCTTCTCAGTTGTGAGGATTATCTCTGTTTTGTATCATTTTAAACAGAGTGTCTTTGGGGTTGGGACGGCTGGGCAGACAAAACAAGATATTTGAGGACGTCACCTTAGATTCTGTAAAATGTCAGAAAATTATGAAAAATGTCAAATTTCTCAGACAAAATGATTAATCAATAATGAAAATGATTTATTGTAAAGCCGCAGTTTGTTTGCTTTTGCACAGCATGTGGATTGCATCATTTTTTGTTAGGATGAAATGGGATGTTTGCTCTGATAAAGGTCTGTTAGACCAAAAGCTCAAAACAAAGTGAAACCCTGCATAGATCCAAGTGTGCAGATATCTTCTACTTACTTATCTTTGTACTCATTGATGCTTCTAGCACCATAGCAAAGATTAAGCCGGGTGGAGCGGTGGTCATCCTGCATTATCATTTTCCGATTGAATTTATTTGATGATTAAAAACACATAACAGTGCAGCGCAGGAATTGCACCTTAAAAATCATTAAAAAGCCAGAAGGCTTATTTCCATTGTGGTCCTCCAAAAAATGTGTAAATTAGTTTGTATGAAATGGTAAGGTATGAAAAACAGCAAACTACAAACATTACATTGTAGGATGCTGTATACAATTAGTATGTAGTAGGAATTAGGACAGCTAGTTTTTTGGCAGTTAATGTTTCCACCTCATTTATTGATCTGAAGTGGGACCATTTCCTGTTTGCAGGCGACCCTCACTGTGCGTTAATGTTGTAGGAATGTTTACATACAGCAGATAGAGATAGGTAGCATGCTATTTCTGCACTTCCAGAACTTTAATACGTCACTTATTGTAAAAGGAAGTTGGCTAACTAGGCCGAAAGTTATTTCCAGCATTGTGTTAACTTTCAGTTGCACATGTTCACAGAAACTTCCTCTGTAAATGTCACTTCTTCTTCTTAACGGTGGCTTCAAAGGTTGAGTTTGCTCAGAAGCACACAAAAACTGTGTGTGACAGTCCCATCCTATCTTCTGTATATATAGTCAAAGTTACTACACTAATCCACAAACCAAATACACCACTCATATCCAGGGTTGGGGAGTAATCTGAATACTTGTTTAAAATACAAAATATGAGTAACTATTCCATTTACAGTTACAGTTAAATTTGTGGTATTCTGAATACAACTACTGTCTTTAAAAATAGATTACTTGAAGGGATTACTTTACGGCCTCCACCAAGGAGGTTATGTTTTCGGTTCAGTTTGTTTGTTTGTTTGTTTGTTTGTCAGCAGGATTACAGAAACACTACTGGCCTGATTTTTGGTGGAGCATGGGCCAAAAAAAGAACCCTTTACATTTTGGATCAGATCCGAATCATTGGGCGGATACACACATTATTTTTCACTTTTGTTAGCATTGGCCTTGGTGGAGGTCTGCACTCTCCGAGTGCCCTTCTAGTTTGTTTTTGTTTTTGTTGCAATTCGTTA
>JAOVVB010209906.1:0-10732 GCA_028570985.1 Heterobranchus longifilis
TATATATATGTTTGGGGAAATACAGCAAAGGGAAAATAATACTGAAAATACATAAATACATTTTAAAATGAATACAAATAAATAAAAGGGAAATAGGAAATTAAGTAAATTGGGGAATTAATACAAAGGTAAATAAATAAAGAAGGAAATTAAATAAGAATATCAATTTCTGTCACATTTTAGCAATTCATTTTTTAAATATTATATTTGTACATTTAATGGCACATTAATTTATTTATCGAGTCATTTATTTATTTGTGTATTTTGGCAGGTTGTGTCCTCCATAGTCATAGAGGTTTTTTCAGAAGAAAATTCTGTTCTACAAAACTGTCATTAAAACTGTCAAATTTAGTCTGACCTGACCACCTGCAGGTTATGATGAAGATATGTGATAACGTTGTTGAATATCACGATAACGATATTACCTGCAGGGTTTCCCCCAGCGGCTTGCATTTTAAAATGTATTTTTTAAGACGTTTTTTTAAACTGCAGTTACAGCTGGAAACTTAGACTTCGTCACATTTTCAAATCTCCAGTCAGTTTTAAGTTTAGCTCTTAATGTAGGAATCCCTGTGGGATCTGTGCTATCAACTCCAAAATGTTACAGCTGTGTGACGGTACGTGTCCACAGTCAGCGTCATTTCCACGCTTCTCATGCATTGTCTACGTAAGCAGCCGTGCAATGCATTCTGGTCGCACCGCAGTGAGTTTGGAGGGACGTGATGTCACGTCGCTGGCTCCTCATTTGCATAAAGTTGCAGTCTGGGCTACGTTAGGCTAATCAGAGGCATCCAGCGCCACTCACCGCCTCTCTAAAAACATTATGAATGCTGAAGTTATAATACATTATGTCCACCACTTATAATACTTTATAAACCTTGTTATAAGCTGCCATGCACGATTATAAACATTTATAAAGAGTGTTATAAAGCCTTATAATGTCTTATGAATGTACTTATAATGCATTATAGACATGCCCTTTAAGTAAAGGGTTACCGAAATTATTTCCAACATTCTTTTAAGATGGATTTGATGTCTTCTGTCCTCAGCTGGTCCTGAGAAAGTGGAGCGAGCTGATCCCTGGTGGAGAGTTTCGCTGCTTCGTCAAAGAAAACAAACTGATCGGTAAAAACCCTCCGCTCACCACTCTCTCTTTGGGCTTTGTTTGGAAAAATCATCAACATATTCATTTAAAAATAGTAATTGTTTTTAACCAATGATGATGGAATGTAACTACACAGTATGCAATTTCCAGGATAAGTACAGAGAAAAGAGTATGGAAATTATTTGTTTAGCCCCTATTCTGTTTTCTAAAATATAAATTCAGTACTAAATCCAGACATCTGTGATCAAATTAGTTTGAGAGAAAATGAGACAATATCTCTGAAATGTGCATATATACACACAGCATGACAAATAACTAAATATTAAACTGAACATTTGTGAGTTACGCAGTGATATACTGTAGCTATATACTGTAGTTCATCATCGTTTCCATGGAAACAGTGAATAATAGGGATGGGACAATAATCCATTTTATCGTGGATCACGATTTAAAAAAAAAAACAATAAGTTTATTGTGGTAAATTTCCATTATCGGGATAATATCCTCACTAATTGACTGCAGTTTACATCACCTATCTGTGATGCAATAAAAATATTAGTTTCTTAAAAAAAGGTTGTAATGTTCTGAGAAGAAACTCACAAGTTTATGAGAAAAAAAGTCGTAATTTTTCAAGAAAATAGTCGTAATGTTTTGAGAGAAAACTCTCAATGTTTCGATAAAAAAAACCTCACAATTTTATGACAAAAAAAGTCGTAATGTTTCGATAAAAAAAACTCATTAGTTTATCAGACTTCACTTATTAACTTGGCACAATAATTGACACCAGACCTGTCTGATGAATCTGATATTTTACTGCATTTAATTAGAGCTGCAACGATTAGTCGACTAATCGATTAGTCGATCGTCAGAGAAATACTCGTTTCATATCAGACTAAACTGAATATCTTTGACTTTTGGACAAAAAGACATTTAAAGACATCGCCTTGGACTTGAAATGGACATTTTTCACTATTTTCTGACATTATATAAACTGAACAATGAATCAATTAGTCTAGAAAATAATCTGCAGATGAATCAATAATTAGTTGCAGCCCTGCATTTAATAGCTGCAACTACATTTTAGTCGTAAATGTTTTGGTTACAACATTAAAGCTGGAATCTCTTCCATCATGCGATCACTTAAATGTTGAAATGATTCATAAACATAAAACATAAACTGCTCCTAGCAGGCACACAATGAAAGAAATGAAAAGCATATTTGGATCCTCGTCTGGCACTTTGTATTTTTTATATTTTTATGCACTCTGGCACCTTATTTACATGAAAAAAAAGTCCAGTGTGAATCACTTTATTTCCATTGTGAATTATAAAATGGTCAGAGGGCCACATTTGGCCCGCGGGCCGTAACTTGAGTACCACTGCTCTATAGTAACAGTGATATAATGATGCTCAGGCTAATTTAGAAACAATTATAAAATTCAATTTCAGCTCCGCTGATGGTATATATGTGTGTGTTCTCCCAGCGATCTCCCAGAGGGACTACACTCAGTATTACCAGCACGTCCTGAAACAGGAGGAGCAGATCTGCACCGCCATCCAGCACTTCTTCAGCCAGAACATCCAGTACAACTTCCTGGACGAAGACTGTGAGCATCCACATCCTTTTTCCCCCCCTTTTTGTTTGTGGAGATCTGCACACAAACAGATGGTTCCTTTTTTTTTTTTTAAAGTCATTAAATATTTACTGTTGTAAACAGGATACAGGGACAGGAGGAAATGCAGGGCAACTTTAATCAAAATGTGTTTTCACTTAAAGCTGGGGCAGGCAGGGGTTTTTTGTTTTGTTTTGTGTCATTGGGGAAAAAATTCCATAATAATCTTCTCTCAGTTCACCTGGGATAATAGGGCATTTAACTTTCATTCATTGACATTTTAAATAATATATACAGCCCGCAGAACAAGCTTATAGATGATGGATTTCTAAGGAATGTAAAGAGAAAAGATGAACAGAGACACCGACCGCGAACACTCGCAGCGCAGCGCCATCAACTTTACGCACGACATCCATGAAATGAAAAGACCGCAGACTGCTACAGTGTAAACACACAGACCTCTACACACATCGGCCTGCTCCGTTAGAACTCGACTAGACATTTCTCCGTTCTCAGCAGAGATGACCGGCCTCGCGCTGCAGTGTTTCAGTGTTCACATTAATTCGCCGCGCGGCTGACAGACTTCTTCTAATCCCAGCAGAACATCACGAGTTTCAGCCTGCACGATGCACGTTTTTTTCATCTTAACGTTGTTGAAACAGAGCAGCTAATGGGGTTGGGCTTTCCGGCCAAGGCTTCTGAAAAAGTACTTGAAAGTCCTTGAATTTCATTTGGTAATGTCTGTATGAACACTGGTGAGTAAATAGGCTACGTTCCGCTGTCAGCGTGCGTCTGTCCCGCAGCTGCGTCATTGTTTCAGGTGCCAGCTGTTCGTTCGTATTGTAACAATTTTCAGTGTTGTGACAGTAACCTTGATCCGTGTCTGAAACTATGGCAGAGGTTCCTAACCTGGGGCCCCTAGGGGGGGGGGGCCTGGAGTGATTATAGGGGGCGCGGCGAGGCTAAATCTAAATAAAAGATGGTTCTGCTGCACTGCTAGCAAAGCAAGTTTGTGACAAGACTAAGAAGACGATGAATCTCCACCAAACGTCACAAACTACCAAAATAAAGACAAAAAAATATGTCGAGGCATAAAAATTGGCACATATTAATCTATATTAATCACAGGCAATATTCAGACAGACAGGAGGAGAAAAATAACGTGTTTTTGAACATTAAAGCATGTACACATGTTCTAGTAGAAACCAAAAATACAAATATGAACCTGGAAATGAGCAGAATATGGGACCTTTAATTGGGATTGTAAAAAAGTATTTCAGGTAGCGTAAAAATTGTCTTTGTAAAACTAGCAGATACTGCATATTAGGGATGGGACAATAATCGATTTTATCGTAAATTGCAATAAAAAAAAAACACTCATAATAAGTTGATCGTGGTGAATTTCCATTATGGGGATAATCATGAATATCCTCACAAATTGAGTTTACTAGTTTCCTATCTGTGATGCAATAAAAATATTTGATACTTAAAAAAAAAGTTGTGCTGTTTCGAGAAAAACGTTGTATTGTTTTGAGAAAAAAAGCCACAACAAAACAAAATAGAAGTGATTCCAGTGTGTTTCTGTGCATATTTTGGTGATTATCGGGATAATATCGTGAATCACAATTATTTTGGGCAGGATAATCGAAATTTTCTGACTAACTTTAATATTTTTCAGAGTTCCTGCAGATATTTAAAACATCTTAAAGTGCATTGAATAATCAATAATCTAAAAAGCAGGTATTAATTAGTACTAAAATGTCTTAAGTCAATCTTTCAAAGTCTTAAAAATGCAAAGACATGGGAAGTAGGATTTCACTATCTTGCATTGTAAAATCTCAAAATATTGTTTTTATATTGTTGTAATATGTTTTTGTTTTTTTTCCTTTTTAAAAAAATTTACCAAATGCCACAATCTCACATTAACACAATTCAATCAAATGACAAATGAACGAGCTTCTTTCGGGGAAAACCAAATCGATACTTTTATAATAATAATATATGTTCATTGTTTTCCATTTGTTCCACTCTAGAAAGTGTTAAATTTTTTTCAACATTTGAAGTAGATCATCTAACTTTTTTTTTGCTGGACCAAAAATGCATTTATGCAAAATTGTCCCAAAGTAATTGATGTAGTTTTTTTTCAATTTTGGGTAATTGTTTTTATATTTAATTCCGAGTGGCATTAAAAACTGTATCATTGTATCAGTACTGAAATTGTATCAGTAATTCGTTACCCTACTCGTTACTGGGGAAAGTAATGTCATTACTGTAACTCATAAGTAAGGAGTTACTGCCCAACACTGCTAATATTTAACAGAGTAAATACTGAATATAATAATAATAATAATACATTTTATTTATAGGCGCCTTTCTTGGCACACAAGGACACCGTACAATGAATACCAATAAAATTAAAAGTACAATAAAATATACACAAAAATACACAAGATGTTAAAAACAGGAACAAATAAAATCAGACAGGCAATTTGAAACAGGTGGAATATGACATGAAGTGATACCTGTGTGGAGATGGAGCAGGAGGAGGGATGACCCAGGCTTGTTGCTGCTGCTGCTCTCTCATGGACATAATCTTCTCCTGCTGCTGCGCCAAACGCTGCATCTCCGTCTGCAGGAAGCCCAGCGACGTGTTGAGCCTCTCGATGGAGCGAGTGTATTCTGTCAGGTCGATTTCTCCCGGAGACACACCTGTGTCGCCACATCACACACACACACACACACACATCAGTCAGTCAGCAATTTCATCACCACTCTGGGCTCGTCTGTCCTGCTATTGTTTTTCTTATTTTGTGGTTTAGTACTAAAATGATTCACCGATATATCAATCAGCGGTCGTTTTGGTGTCAGTCCACTAAGATTTCTTTAGTCGATTAGTCATTTTTTAAGCTTTTTTCATGCTGAATGACTTATTGAGGACATCTCTGGTAAACACAAGATTTAAAGCGGTGATTTTACATGATAGTAGTCGACAAAATCACGAGTCGACGAAGAATGTCTTTAATCGAGGACGGCCATAATGTTGTTTAAATTCATTAATTCATTCATTTTTTATTTGTTCCTTTCATGAAAATGCACAATAGAATATAAATTTGGTACAGAAATTCACAATCTGTGTTTCAAAACATGCTTTTCATGATTGAAAAGGAGCAGAAAGAAGAATATAAATTCTTATTTTTTATCTGCCCCTTACTTGAACACAAAAAAAAAATCTTAGATGGTCTGTCATTTACAATTACTTACACCATTAACTATACCCTTTTGAAAGTAGCCCGGGTCGTATTTAAAAAAGTCACATTCCATGTGACTTGTACTGTTCACACAGACATGGAAAAGACTGACTGAGTCACTTAGGGGGAATAAGATCAGATTCGGGCCACTTGTAACTGCGGTCTGAGCGAAGCCTTTGAGGTCAGGCTGCACGATATTATCGGGTTCACTATTGGTGCTTTCATAAATTAGTTACACAATTTTTGATAAATAATCATCAGTAATGTGGATATAATGACTGAGTGGGTAAAGGCAAATAAGAGAATAGCAAGAACAGTCCGGTAAGTTCAGAAGATTACATCACTTTAATGCAGCCTTTAAAACCTGGAAAAGACGACACTTATGCCATATTATGATATCCAAAATCTAAGATGATATCTAGTCTCATATCATGATATCTCAGCCCTAATACAGTCTTGATGCAAATGTACTGGACAGGTCCAAGGAAACTTAAAAACGAGTTAGAAGAATGATCTTTTGATGATGTTACTTGATGAAGGCATGTAGCATATCAATCCCTGTGTCCCACCTTGTCAATCTACTCTCTCCTTGTGAGGGTCAATTCTACTGCATTAGTCTCTCAAGATCATTGTCCAAATGCAATTGGTCCCATATTGAGTTAAGAGTGATCAAAACTGTCTGCCACTGCAGTTTCCCCATTTCCAAGAATAGACACTACTGTACTATAATGGAAATACTCTGCAATATCAGAATAACTAGCAAATGAAAGCCCATCCTATCACTGAGAATTCACATCAATACAACTAAAAACACCCACAGCAACATCGGAGATAATTCATTATCTTAGTTTGACGTTAAAAAAACCCAAAAACAATTAGATATCCTTATGTTCTACACAGAATTTACTACAAAAGCTTGTTCTGATCACACAACTTAAAATACTTAAATTTCAGGACCACAGAGATCTTAAAAGGTAATTTAATATTCTGTTTCTAATCCCAGAGGTATTAATAAATGCAAATATATACAGCATTTGCTGCAGTATCAATACAGTAGCATCTGTATCAATACGTGTATCAGCAAAGAGTATATCGCAATATATTGCCGTATCGATTTTTTAAGCACAGCTCTAGAGCATAGTATCAGATCCGATACGATACTGGTATCGGTATCAGTGCATCCCTGAAGTAATGTAATCATAACAGCATGTGTACAGCTGTCCATATTTATGACAGCGGTGTAAAACTGTATTGCACTCTTGAACTGTAGGGGGGCCAAATCACAAAAATACCAAATATTCCGCTCCGCAATGTTGCTTTAAGTTACTACAGTTTTATATACATCTACATTTTATAAATAGCAAAGCACGTTCTGACTATAGGGAGCCAAAGGGATGACGTCTTTTTGTAGGCCAACCCAGAAGCTAGCATCACCATGGGTTCCCTCGTCAAAAAGCCTATGGGATATTTGCATTGGATTTTGGATCATTGCAGAAAATAAAACACACGTTTACGATACAAGTTTTGTCTAGCAAGATAATCTCTCCATATGAACACCACTTTTATAATTTTAGAAGAACAAATACAATAACCAGAAGTAAAAAGCTAATGTTATGCTATCAACAAACTACACCAACATTTGCATTTCGCGGTCTACATCACCGTCGCCACTACTAAACTGACGGTGACGTTTAATGTACTCGACAACCTCTGTAGTCTCAAGCTTCAAAATTCACCAGCGGGGTATTTAGAGACGTATTTTATGTCGTAGAACTAAACATAAAACTCTGAAGCTTGCGCTAACCACAGACCTTATTTCAGATATCTAAACAAAAACACCTTCAAAAAACACATCAACTTCCAGATGAGGGAACAGGAAGTGCTAAAATGCTAACTAATTTCCAGGATTTGAAAGTACAAACATAGGCGCCCTATATCCCTGCCTTGGAGGAGCATGGATGAAGTCAGGTCAAATGAGGCAGAGTGTCAGACAGGCTTGATATAATACTCTGGGATTGACTACCACATATACGCAACATCTGATCTAATGCCTATAGGGGAAAAATGGTACAGCTGGGAAAGTGGACTGTGTGAGGCAGGGTGACAGCAGCAGAAGATAACAGGGGCTATATCTTTGGCCATGCCTGAAGGGTCTTACCGGGCCTTCTGTCCACACACACTTTCAATTATACATATTGCTGTGGTAAGCGAATGAGTCAACTAGGTCTTGTTGTCACCCCTGAATCCGATTAGAGCAAGTTTGTAAGACACTGCAGCGGCCTCATCTTCGTCTTCGTTCTCCCTGCCACCGCTTCAAGAGTTGACACAGTTCCAGCATAGCAGTCCTTCAAAAAGGCGAGGCAGCAGAAAACTCCCTAATGGCTTTATGCATTATTCCTCTTCATCTCTCTTTCACTCTCTCTCACTTTCTTTATGCTGCATTAAGGGGATGAGGGGCAAGGGAGAAAAGGTCAGGGGCAACAAACAAGGAGAACGCAGGCGGAATCAGAACGCACAGTAGCCTCATTCAGCTGCAACATTTAGAAGAAAAAACAAACAAGCAGCTTTTACAACACACTGAAGCTGCAGAGCTGCGACTCTTCGATCAGGACAACCTCTTCTCTCTGTCTGCACTGCAGTACTTAGCCAATCACTTTATGATCTGCACTCTCACAACAGTCTTCCATTCCTGGTCTACATAAAGGGACCGTTCCAACTTGTGCTTATCTCAGAGATGAGGGACATGGCAGTCAAAATAAGGCAGCAGGGAAAGGATGTATCCTTTTTTCCCTGAGACTTCTTGACAGTTGGATGTAGTACGGAAGTAATTCAGAGTAACAACAAGGCCACAGCAAACTGGAGGCTATTCCAGATCATATACACAGACTTGAATTACTGAAAAGTGTAATCTGTTGGCTAGTCTGCTGTATGGGAATTTACTGTATGCCGAACTATCTTTTATCAACACTTATCTCAAGAGGGAAACTAAAAGCCAAGAGGAAGTGATTCAAAATGTGGCACACACTAATTGGCTTTCTAAAGGAATGCACACTGAATGATGCATTTGTGGTGTTTAATCTGTCATATGCAAAAAAAAGACTTTGGTGAAGCAGGAGAGTGGGTGATTGGAGGAGGCAGAGTACAAAAGTCCTTTTCCAATGCAGGAACTTTTCCAGGAACCTTTTGTTGGACTCCCTCCCCGCAAAAGTCCCTGGGCCAGAGGTATATCAAATAGTATCAATATTAGGACTACAAATGCTTAAAGGCACTACGAGGACTATTTGACTGGTTATGAAACAGTCTCAATTTATTACCTATGTCTCTATATGATCTACATAAGCAAAGTTATCCAGTTACCTGGATATCCAGTTATCCAGGCTCACAGAACTTTATTTCTGTGAGACTAGATATAACTTTTCAAGTTATATCTAGATATAACTTTTCAAGTTATATCTAGATATAACTTTTCAAGTTATGTCTAGTGGTTATGGCTGATACTGGGGCAAGCAAAAAGGAAAACTAAAGAATTGACAAAAAACAGAGAAAAAAAGGGGAAAGTGATTGAGCACGGGCGAAAACACTTGTCAATCTTGGTCACTAACGGAATCTGAAAGGATTAAAAAACAATGCTAAATTGGCCCTCTTCCTCTGAGACAGGTATGTATTATGTCTATTTTATTTATGAAATGCATTGCGAGACATGGTTGTACATCAATACATTCATTTACATTCTCTGAAGTTACGTCCTCTGAATACTTGTGCTGGTAATGTTAGCTAACATACTGCTACAAGTATGTTACCATAAAGGGAACCCATTTTGGTGAAACAACTCCATGAAAATGATGTAAACATATATATTGTAGATCTCTACAATCATTCACTGAAAGAACAGAGCAGGCCTGAATTATTGCACAATCCAAATCTTCAAAACTTGTCATTTTCAGCGTGTCGGAGATTGTGTTGTTTGCCGAAGCGAAGGGACTTTGAGAACAGGAACACGGACACAGACTTCCTGTGTGGCCAGGAAGTAAGGCTTTATCCACACACTGTTTGGTACGCCCGCCAGACTAAACCGTTCATTATTAACATGTCTATGTTTGACATTTAAACAAAGCCGAAGAAGTCAAATGTCAGTAAATTATGTAATGTGTATGTATACTTACATAACTCTGTCTCTGTCACAGCTCTTCAGATGTGGTTGAAGTGCAAACATGAATGCACAGAACAACTTTTGATTCTGGTACTATTTTGTGAAAAAAAAGCCATAAGTTTCCTAGAAAGCTGATTCCCACCACCCTGGGTACACTTCTGAACCATGGCCTCCCTGCTCCCCATGGCTAGACTCGTGTTTCAACCCCAGACAATGCTGTCACAATGCTACCCTCGCTGCTTGAAAAGGGGTTTTTTTGGAGTTGTACCACGTTCATGTGTAATTCTGCTTTTCACCTGGATTCCTCACAGATGGGAGTCACTCAATAGTCCATGGTAGGTAAGTCGATACCTGCTCACGTGACTCTGGTGTGCTTCCTCTCAGAAACCAGGCTAATGTGGTGCTGGTATTGTGGTGTTTATGTTTGTGTGTGAGTCTAACAGTAGGCATTCAAGAAAATTACTTAAAAGACCATCGATTGTCTCTAGAAATATTCTTTGTTCAGCCCAGTTGTCAGTATAAAATGCTGGCACTGTACATTTCTGCAAACCACGGAAATGTTACATTTGTGGTTTGTACATTTCATACACATCATATCAACATTTCTAAAGTGAAG
>JAOVVB010209916.1:0-10732 GCA_028570985.1 Heterobranchus longifilis
GGCATCATGTCTGGATTAAAAACATCATCTGGAGGAACACAGCTCGGTGAATTTCACTACTTTCTTCAGGAAGTAAATTTATGACTGGATGACTGCTGGTTCCAGGGCTACTTCAGGTACAAATTATGATTTTTAATTACATTACACAGATTTGCAGATTTGTAAAAAGTATGAATGAAAGCTTTGTCACGTCTGTCCACAAGACAACAAGTAAAACAAACTTTTAAAATGTTTGTTTTCTGAATGGAGTTTGGATCCATCAGAGCTGATAGGTTTTCACCACACGGCATCAGGCGAATTTCTCTCCTGAGTTGAAATATTTCAGCTCGGACGACCATGCGAATGACGCAGATTTTTGTGTGTTCGTGCAACCCGCCGCCAATTTGCGAACACAGCTCAACAATAAACGTAAATATGGGTCGCAATAAGCTGCTTGCACAAACGACCGACAGTATGGAGTCATTTTCCGGGGGAGGATAGTCTCTATTCAACCTAAAATGACCCACCTTTGGAGCTTTTTTATAACCATGGAAACGTCAGAATAAAAATCCTTTTCACATGAGGTGTTCTCATTCTTTTGTCTAGCCTCTCTTTGTTCTAGTTTATGTTCAGCATTAAAACATTTCCACAGTTACTGAGAGTCTTTGCCACAGAAGCAGACAGTTTGCAGCTTAGAAAGCAGCATGGTCTCCACATTAGTGGTTTTCAGTTGAATGACGGCTATTACATGAACGCTGCTCTCTCCTGGGTGCAAACAGACGAAGGCCCAGGGAGCGTCTGGGGGGAAATTACATATTGGTTTTTCTCTGCTATGGTGCCTCATTGATTCAATATTCACAGACACATTGAAGCAGGCAACAAGCTACATCAAAGCCTGGACACTTTCTTGCCTTACCTCCCCAGACACTGCGGCTCCAGCATGTTTTAAGTTCTGGCTTTTCCTCAGAGCAGAGACATGTAGAAGACTTCAGAACTATAGGTTATATTCTGGGGAGACCAAGCAGCCCTGAGGTTTTAGATTCTTATGTTTGATTTTCTGATGTAATGTGTTGGCGAGGTTTATTGAATTTTCTGTGATATGTC
This sequence comes from Heterobranchus longifilis, assembly GCA_028570985.1. Classification (NCBI taxonomy): domain Eukaryota; kingdom Metazoa; phylum Chordata; class Actinopteri; order Siluriformes; family Clariidae; genus Heterobranchus; species Heterobranchus longifilis. The sequence goes on from JAOVVB010209916.1 coordinate 1,084, forward strand.
TTCGGTCCCATTTGTTTGCGTTAATTAGCAGGATAATAGATTAAATCACAAGTGACATGCCTAGACATTGTTCTAGATTCAGAGTTACAATTTACTTCACACATAGACGGTAACTTTTTAAGAGATATGTTCCTATTCTATTTCTAATAGATGAGGTTATTGCAGTGTTATTTTTACTGGTCTTCCGAAAACAATCAATTGAAAAATGTCAACTTATTCAGAACTGTGCGGCCAGACTTTTAACCAAAACAAGGAAGAGAGAGCATATTACCTTGGTTTTAGGGGGGACTGCCCATTGTTCCAATGGCCCATTATTCCGAAATCCCAATAGTCCAAAAAAGGTTGCATTGGACCATAAGCCCATTTGTCCGACAGCCCGTTATCCCAAAAACAAATGGCCATTGCTCCGAAAATACACACTCTTCCAGTAGTTAGAAAGATTCAAGGCCTGTAGTCGACCCTGCCTCCTAATGTTTCAATGTTTAAAAAAAAAAAAAAAAATCCCATTTTAACAAATCCCCAATTTAATCCCATTGATTGATCGATCCTGCATAATAATTAGCCATGTGCATCTGTTTGTTAGGGTTAGGGGGTCACGGTGTGTATTTTTGGAGCAAATAAAACCCTGCAAACTTTGCAGTAGATTATAAAACACAAAAAGTACCATCCATTTGCTGCCTTTATGTTCTAATAAATGCCACAACAATAAACTAAATCTCCATGCTCCATGGCTCACTCCCTCTCTATGCCATTTGCCGCAATCCTAAAGTTTATGTTTGTCCTATCCATTTTAATTTAATCTCTATCTTATAAACGTGTATGATGCAGTGTGATAGCTAAGGTGGGCAGCAAATGATGAAATGAAATTCTGACTTATTGCCTATATAAGCCTATTCAAAATGTAACAATTGGATGATCTCCATTATTTTATCATTTTGACTACTCAAGGACTAGTTTGACATTTTGGAACGTACTGGTATTTGTGATATGAGAGGAGTGATGCCACTCTCATGTCTGTACACTAACAATAAAGCTGTCAGCCGCTTAGCTGAGCATAACAAACACACATTTTCTTTTTGGCTGGGCATAGTAACTTCCTGGAGTCTTATCATCATCACTGTGAGATTGTCAGGCAGCCAGCGGAGACTTAGTTACCGCACCTGTTACTATAGTCCAGCACATAACCCTCTGTAAAACCACAATGTGTCTACACTTTGTACAGATTGAAGGGGACATATTCTGATCATTCTCAGGTTCATACTTGTATTTTGGATTTCTACTAGAACATGTTTACATGATTTAATGTAAAAAAAAAACTAAAAAAAAACATTGTTTTTCTCATACAGTCTGTCTGAATATACCTGTATTCATCCCATCTCTTTAAGCCCCCCATCCACAAAAACCAGTCTGCTCTGATTGGTCAGTGTTTTCGGGTCTTCTGCATCTGCACTCTCGACGCCGTCATTACAGCCGAGGAATGACTAACGGCACTGTAATGGCACTTTCTCCATATATATAGAATATAGAACATCATAAAGTTATGGAAGTCCTGACGGCTCATTTAACATTTCAACAATATACACCTACTTTATAATAAACACCTACTTTATAATAAAAAAAGACATGGAAATCTCACTTTTACAATATGGGACCTTTAAACCAACAGACATTTATCACGTGGAGCGCACAACTTTCAGCCTTTTCAGCAAAGTCCCGTTAGAGAAGTAAAAAAATAAAACTGATCACAGTGCAGTGCGGTGTCTGTGCTGGGAGCTGATGAACGATGGAAACCTCCAAAAAACGTCCCAAAACTGTATTTCAAACAGCGGACCTCTCTGCAACATGATTATCAGTCCTAAGGTGCGGTGCGGATCCTCGGTGTATCAGCAGCCTTTAAAACAACGGACAGCTGCAGCTGTCGGGAGGAGAGTGAGTGAGAGAGAGAGTCTGTGTGTGGAGCTAATACTTTGTGGTCAGCAAAGGTACTGTACAGTAGCTGCAATTTGGTTGTCATGGTAATGGTGACGTCCGACTATAGTTGAACCCCTGTACTCTGTTTGAGATAGAGCATTAACCGTTAAACAAGGAATTTATTAAAGAAGGAAGAGTCATGATGTCACTCGTGTCAAGCTGGTAGAATTCAATACAACCTGATCCAGGAAATGATCCACGACCTCTCAACACCGAATTACGTGGTGGTGTCCCATATTGTGTTAAAATTACATGTTCCCACCACGACAAAAAAACATCTACACTTCCGTGAGTACACTTTCGGTTTACTAGAATTGCCGTAAGCAGCCATTTTGCCGAAATAGGTAAAAATAATCATATTTTCTTTGCCTTTTGTGTAATTTCTATAAAAAAGATTTAGAATTACAATTTTAGGAAAAGTCAGGAATCAGCAGTATTGTGTTTTTGTTAATTTTCAACAAAATTATTATACACACAAATTTCAAAAAGGTCAAAATGTCCATCATGGCTGTTCTAGTGTTAAATAAAGTGACAGCACTGTATAAGGTTATTAACAATTGTATGATACTATTACACAATTATGAGGACTTATGAGCAGTATTTGCTGGCTGCAAGTATATAAAGTGTAAGACAAAAATAAATATTTACTCTTTAATTATTTATTTTTCAAAACACACAATGTGACATTTATATGCTTTGTAAGCCAGGACTCTTCTTTCAAACACTGTTGTCACTTTAACATGGAGGTATAAAACATTTCCCTCTGTTTGCAGTCTCTATGCTAAGCTAAGCTAATCTAAGCTAAGCTAAGTTAACCAGGTGTTGACAGCAGCTTCATATTTATTGTAAGAAGATATGCGAGTCGATCAGATTACAAGACTGTTCAAAGGTTTGCTCTTAGTAAAATAATACATTAAGAGGATAGTGCAGCCTTAACTGAGGTACACACTTTTGCAGTGTTTTGTTTTCATTCCAGTAAGCCCTTATTATTTTAAACCAAGCGATAACACATTCAAAAGAAATTCAACACATTTCTGAAATCTGTCGGAATACCGCCCTGGTAGACAAATCATTCCTCTTCAGGATCCTCCAACAACTTTCTTGCTGCAATGTTTTCTTCTCTCACAAACTCAAAGCATGTCTCAAAAGACCAAAAGATATGTCGGAAAATAATTTCCATTCCAAGTAGAAGAAGCAAATGTCAGACAATTAATGAACCTGGGAACTTGTGTATTCTTTAAACAACTACAGTCGTACCTCACCAGTGTATTTGCATGCTTCTTTTCTCTCAGAAAAACACAAAGGAAAAGAAAGATGAGAGGTGTACAATATTTTCTGCTGTTTTTGAAGGTTCACTTTGAGACCGCATGAATAACTCAACAGTGTTCATTCCACTAAGGATCACACATCTTTTTCTCCTCTCCCGTCTTCTCTCACCCTCCAATCTCAAGCCTGTCGTACCTTTCATCTCTCTCTTCTTCAGCACCTGGCTATTTGACTGTCTAACTATTAGCTGCCTGCTCGCACACAGACGGTCTTATCTCAGTGCTCATCATACGAGACCGCAGCTGGAGCTGAGGAGAGGGTGTGTGTGTGTGTTTACATAGGTATATAGTGTGTACTTTGAAGTAGCATCAAAACGAGATGAGACGGACAAGGGTTGGATTGAATCGAGCAGCAAAACACATGGGGGCAACCCGGACATGTTTTCAACTGACGTGTGGTTAAATGAAATGACAAACACTTTGTCTCATGGGACACAATGTGAGGTCAAACAGTGTAGCGTGAATATTAGAGCGTTCTTGGGTATTTGACAATTTCAAAGTCTTGTCAACCTTAAAGCCAGACTATGTCATTTTTGAAAGAAGGATTAACATATTCTTCCTCTTACAAGTGAAAAGTTGAATTTATAAGCAGCAGCAGAACGCACCATTGCTCAATTCAATACAATCAAAGGTTTTGCTGCTTGGTCTGACCAGTAACTTGATGTTAGAGAGACATGAAGCCACCTAGAATTTCCCGTGCCTCAGTGCTGGGCCCAAGGCAGGTCCTTGACAGGACCTTGTCTGGTCAGTGGCTGGATTTAAATTAATTTAAATGTATTTAAATTAAGTGTAACACCTTGCAAATGAATGAATGAGCGTGTTTACAGTGGAACCTCCTCCTGTCAGAAAACAGGAGGACGGGGGGAGACTCCCAGTGGCTGGAGGTGGGCTGGGATTAAGCTGGAACCGGGCTGGGAAAATTTTTAGATGGCTTCATCTGTAATGTTAGCCCACTTTAGAGAGAGATATCGCACTGGTGGTGAACCGTAAAATAAAATAAATAAATAAAATAAATAAAAATCGTCCCTACATTCCTAGTTTCGCATAGCCAGATCTACTGTATCTCCACTGTGCTGTTTCAGTGCTGGATCCAGTGTGTTTTCACTCTTGCATAGGGATAAAAAACTCCCTGGCCTGTTTGCATTTTCTTAAACCAATCACAATCATCGTGGGCGGGGCACAGCGACAGTGTTGGGAGGGGGGGACCCATTTCGGCGGAACACCTACACGAAAATAGGGCTGCATGATTCTGGTCAAAATGAGAATCACAATTTCTTCCACTCAAAATTGAGATCATAATTTTCTCCCACAATTCTTAGGGACACCAATTCTTAAAGAAAAAAAATGTTTATTGCAGTCCATGTAGTCTTCATGCAGACAGTACAATATGATCATCAGCTAAAGGACAACAGGGATATCCCACTGACGTTTTTCTGGCCTTTTTGTGGTGTTTCAGGTGCTTGTGCTAATAGCTGGTGTCTTTTGCTTGCAAAATACAACTTTACTGTACAACTTTTTTGCAGTGTAAGCACAATGTTTTTTGGGTGGATTAATTAATTTGTTCTTCCTCCCCATTGCAGGGTTTCTGCAATTCTGATACATTTTTGTTGTTTCTAAAAAGCTTATTATTTCTTAAATTAGGTGTGTTGTTGATGCAACAGATCTCGCCACTAATATAAACCCAGCAGTGTCATTGTCACATAAAAATAAGATTGCATCACAATCTTATTTCAATGAATGGTGCAGTCCTGATTCAGTAGGTCTTCAGTGTTTTATTGAAAATTTGTGGAAAACTTAGGCGCACATATTTGGTGGGGGGTTTGGGGGTGCAATTAAAATTATGCAATTTCACATAATTTTGGTCCATTATTATTATTATTATTACGAGCACTCATTCTAAATATGAAACTCCCCAAAGCAAATATGGGCAAATTGTTGTCATTCAGAAATTAGATTGTGTACATGCCTGAATTGAGATCACGATCTTTTAACGATTAATTGTGCAGCCCTACACAAAAATGTTGTGAACATATTCTTTGGAGATATTTGAAATTATTCACTGAAAGAACAGAGCAGGCCTGCCTTATTGCTGATCTACATTTTCAAAACTTGCCATTTTCAGCATGTAGGTTGATAACTCGGAGGTTGTTTTTGTTTCTCGTAGCGAAGGGACGTTGAGAACAGAAACACGGATGGGCGGGCTGCGTGGAGACAGGAAGTAAGGCTTTATCCAGGCACAGTTCCCCCTGTAAGCCATACTACTGCATTCCTCATCTGTAATATTACAGTTTTATGCCAACTTGTTTCTGTCTATGCACTGCACATTTGAGTGGTTTTGTGTTGGAAAAACTGCAACAATCAGATATCTTTCTATACGGACAATCCTCCCTCCAGGGTATTCTACATCCTTAAAAGAATGCACTGACTATTCAAGAAGATTTTTCCCAAAGATGGTTTCTGTCATTTTAGGTACTTCTTATCATGCAGATGACCATTCAAGTGTTCTGACAGGTTTGGTTTTAATTCGTTATTTGATGCTGACTTGTGATTGGTCGGGCGGGTCTATGGGCGGGACTTCAACGCGGCGGCTCCACCGCCCGATCACTACTGCGCAGACTCTGGCTCCAAATGAAGCACCTGTATCCAGGATGTTTTGGCTTAATTTTTGTACAGAGGGAGGAAGTGTCTATGGATTTACAGTAGAAACCTCGAACCATATGCTCCATAAACTGTTTGTCTTAACTCCTATTCAGGAACAGCCTGTGGTCTAACAGTGGTAATATCCCTGCATATCATGAAATGTACTGCTAATGTACATGCTAATAAGAAAATCATTTCAATTACTGGGGAAATATGGCTCATTTGTACTCAAATTATTACCACTTTTAGTGGCAAAAAGACCCAAGTGCAGATGAAACGGTAGCAGTTTAAGCAGTCATTCATCCTGGGGAGATAAGTAACCCTGCCAGATGGAAGACAATGCAGGAAGATGTAATTAATCACTGTGTTCCCGCTGGGTCAAAAGAAGGAAAAAAGGACTGGATTTGCAGTTTTACTACTCTGTGTTAAAAAAGGGTCGAGTAAGACACTGGACGTGCGGCTGTAACTCATTTTAAAATGAGGCTGTGAAGTGTTTGAATCTTCCGACACATCGATTTCTCATCATTTCGCCTTAGATGTGCTTTGACCGTTTGAGTGTTGTTAAAGATTTTTTTGCTTTGTGATTCAAGTCTTTGTCCTCATTAGCAGGACTCGGACCCAAGCGTGTTTCTTCCGGCATGGCTCTGTTCCCACATCGCTGATGGAACGAGTGGTTCCCTATGATTTGAACTTCACTTGCTGGCACGCCAATGAGATCGGAGTGAGAGAGAGAGCCAGAGGACACGCTTAACGGCCCCCTCGAGCGAGTTTATGACCTTTTAGTGATAAGAGGCTTGTCTTTGTGCCCAGTAAATTTATGAGTGGAGAGAAAAAGTGCTTTCTAATGTTACCTGGCTTCTGTTTTTTTTATCCACTACATCTCTGCAATAAAGACACCATATGTACTAGAGAGGGTTTGTTGATTAACACAGGTCTCATTTGACTTATTTAAACTATGATCAGTCCAACTTACATTTTTGAGTCTTTTTTTTTTTTTTAGGGCTGATTTCTGGTCAGTTGGTCAATTGTTTGGTCAATATGTTCTGGTCTGACCAAAATTTCATTAGTCGGACAATCGCTACTTTCACACGTCTGTGTCCATCACATACAGTCTATGGTCCATCACTGCTTCTTTTTCCCTCAGCTACAAATGACAACCGTTATTCTGAAAATGCCCAGTAAGGAGCGCTAGAGCACTTTGGAGCACGTCCATGCTTTGGAGGCGGCGTGTTATTTTTTTTAGCCTGTGACGCCATGGTTGAATCTGGTTGCTATGATAATCTCTCTGCTTTTTATTCTGCAATTGTACATGCAGGATGTGACGGATGGTTGGTCATTGTGGTATTAGTCCGGCATCTCCTCTGCTGTGATGAGACGGCTGGAAGTGACAGTACCAGTGCTGCGTTTTACTCAAAGTGAAACATTTTTAAAATCTCTGTGACCAAAAAAGCCAAACGTGCAGCTTTCAGCTCAGAATAGACGCTCAGCGCCGTGTCATGCTGCTGCTGATTGTAACAGCAACACATGACGATGACAACACATGTAAATAGCATGAGGTAAATACACGGCGCTCCCATTGCAAATCATTAAAATACGTGTAGACCTAGAATAGGGAGAATCTTAGTCGACCAACATTTTCTTTCTATTTTTTTCCCCAACCCCAGCATTATATAGCCTATATACAGCTATTCTATAGACACAGCTGGTGCAATCCGTAATAGCAGGTAGTAGTTTCCACCACAACTGAAACGGAAAGTATCTAGCACTGCAACCCGTTCTCATTCCCAACAGACACTATCTAGCATTTGCTAGTTTCCGAAACATGAAAAGAGAAAACCTGTGGCTGACGGTGCGTGGGAATAGAGCCGGTGTGAAGACAAGGGAGAGACAGAAGAGGAACAAGAGGAGATTTAAACCTTGCCTTCCATCGATCGTGATGGGGAACGCGAGATCGCTGGCCAACAAGTCGGATGAACTGACAGCGTTGGCGAACAGTCAGCGTGAGTACCGGGAGTGCAGCTTGTTGTGTTTGACAGAGACATGGTTGAACACGAACATACCAGACTGTTCGGTGAAAATAGCCGGCGTCAGGCTGGTGCGAGCAGACAGGGGGACACAGAGCGGTAAGAGGATAGGAGGAGGTATTGCTGTCTTTGTCAACTCCAAATGGTGCAACAGCGGACATGTAATGGTGGGAGAGAGCATATGTACTCCGGATATAGAGCTGTTGACTGTGGGACCAAGACCATATTATCTGCCCCGTGAATTCTCTCATGCTATAGTGGTCATTGTTTACATTCTGCCGAGTGCGATGGTGGCGTGTGCTTGTGACGTCATCCACTCCACCATCGCAAGATTACAAACAAGGCATCCTAAGGCATTCACTGTAATAAACGAGGACTTCAATCATGTATCCCTCTCAAAAACAAACTTCACACAATATGTGGACTGTAAGACGAGAGGAAATAAAACCCTCGACGTACTGTATGCTAATGTGAAGGGGGCATACAGCTCCAATGTCCTTCCTCCCCTTGGCAGATCAGATCATAACTTCATACACCTTGCACCAACATACAGGCCAGTCAGCAGTCTGCCACCACCAGGTCTGTTAAAGTATGGTCTAGAGAAGCCGAGGAGGCCCTGCAGGACTGCTTCCAGTCTACAAACTGGGACCTGTTCCTAGGGGACTATAAGGGTGACATTGAGGGTCTATCCCACTGTATTACAGACTACATATGCTTCTGTGAGGACAGTGTTGTCCCCACAAAAAAGATCAGCTGTTTTCCAAACAACAAGTTGTGGATTAGTAAGGATATCAAAACCCTCCTCAACAGGAAGAAGAGGGCATTCATGGCAAGAGACAGGGAGGAGGTGAGGTCAGTCCAGAAGGAGTTGAGGAGGGAGCTGAGAAGGGCTAAAAACAAAGGGAGGCTGGAGAGCAAGCTCCAGCTGAACAATGCCAAGGAGGTGTGGAAGAGGATGAAGGGAATCACAGGACTTAAATCATTGGGTCCAGCTGTGGAGGGGAGCCATGAATGAGCTATACTTTAACAGGTTTGACTCATCGGAAGCCCAGCAGGACCTGTCTCCACCAACACCCCAATCCACAACACCCCAATCCCTCTGTCCCTATCCACACATCAGCTGCTGTCCTTCCCTCTCCATGCCCCACCACAGCTGATGTGGAGGACAATGCAGGAGGCAGTACAGCCCCCTATCACTCCTCTCACTCTACCACCCCTGTCAACGGAGACAGCCTCACCACTGATACCACACATGAGGACATCAGGATGACACCGCTCCCCACATCCCCCAGGCTACCCATCACATCTAGCCAGGTGAGATGGTAGCTATCCAAGCTCTGTGTCAACAACACCATTCAGTCCTCTCTGCTTGCGGAGAAGCTCTATGCCATGCAGGTGGACCACAACATGGTGGCCTGGATTACAGATTACCGAACCAGCAGGCCACAGTACGTCTGTCTGCAGTCGGCGTTGTCAGATGTGGAGATGGAAAGCACGGGCGCACCTCAGGGAACTGTACTCTCACCATTCCTGTTCACCATGTACACCTCTGACTTCAGCTACAACTCTGGAACATGATGACTCCTCCATCTTGGGCTGCATTAGTGAGGATGAGGAGGAGTACAGAGGTGTGGTGGGGAGCTTTGTGCGGTGGGCTGAGGAGAACCAGCTCAAGCTGAACATCTCCAA
>JAOVVB010209934.1:0-10732 GCA_028570985.1 Heterobranchus longifilis
TTATGACATAAGTATGTGATAATTCAAATATATAGGGTGACATGTTGGTATAACACCTCAAATATATAATATAAAATAAATATTTTTTTTTTTCTGATGTAAATCAAGCATCTAATAAGCCAGTAAGATTTGTTTACTGTAATATGTGTCCACCACTATATCTGTCAATCACTGTCATATATATATAATACTGTGTGTGTGTTGTGTCCATCATTATGTGTCCAGCTAAAGCATTAACAAAATGGCAAAGTGCCAGTGAGAAACAACTGACTGCACGTCTTCCCTCAAAAGCTGACTTCCTTCAGATGTCCAAAACGTTATTATTAATGTTAAATTATTGATCATTATTGACGACCTTACCTGGAACCTGTAATAGACTTTATGGACAATGTGAGTGCAGTACATGCAAGTGGGGGAGAAATGTTACATTAATGCAGTAGTTGGCAGCTGGGGGGGGGGGGGGCTGCTTCCAATAAGTAATCAATTTAATTAGTTATTTTACTGTTCCTATTGTTTAATTATGTTTATGTAATACTGTATATGTCTTGCAGTCTCTTCTTATAACTAGGGCTTTTCATTATCAATTGATCTGCCAATTATTTTCTCGATTCATTGTTTGGTCTACAAAAAAAAGTGAGAAATGCCTCACAGTATCCAAGAGCACAAGATGATGTCTTCAAATGTTTTGTTTTATCAAACCAACAGCCCCAAACCCAAAATAATAAATTTACTATAATAACACAAGGAAAGCAGCAAATTCTCAGATTTGAGAACTTGGACCCATCACATTTTTTTTTGAAAAATCAATGAATCGATCAAAATAGTTGCAGATGAATTTCTTTAGATCAACTAATCATTGCAGCTCTACTTTTAAATGCAACATTTACACAAGGGCTGATTATTTTCGTTATCCATTAATCTGCAGATTATTTTCTCGATTAATCGTTTGGTGGTCCATAAAATGGCAGAAAAAATAGTGAAACATTTCCAAAACTCCACAGTGATGTCTTTAAATGTCTTGTTTTGTCAGTCTAAAATCCAAATATATTGAGTTTAATATGATATAAAGAAAAGGCAGGAAATCTCCACATTTGAGAGGCTGAAAACAGCATTTTCTGCCATTTTTTTTCATTCATCGATTAGTCGGCTAAATTGTTGCAGCTCCAGTTTACACGTTATTCTATTGTGAAACATGATTAAACGCCTCATAATACTGCTGTCTTAAATCAGTGTCAGCCTCATTATAGAGACAGAAAATTGGCTGTTGAAAACTGAATGACTATATTAATATGAGCGTTAAGATTCTGAAGTGGAAAGGATATTAACATGCTGGCAGCATCCTTTCTCTCCACCTGCTTTATGACTGACAGCTGAATCCAACTGACACTGAACTCATTAACACTGACGTCAAAAACACACCAGAGTGAGTGAACGGCAGCTTGTCAGCGAGTGTTTTCTCTCTGTTCCAGTGTGCAGGGTTGGATCACACAGTTTGTCCTGGCAGATAACCCCCCCCCCAGCACCCCCCCGGCCCTGCGTCACCCTCTCTGCCTCCGTCCATCCCTCGGCCTCGGCCTTCCTCCAGAACACACTGAACCCTCCGCAGGTGCACACACCAACCTCCTGCTGCCGTGTTTCAAGGTAGAGAAACTGCATTGCACTGCAGTGTAAATATGTGTTTATTAATAGAGATGATCCAGTACCGATACCTGAACTCGCGTATCGGCCGACACCGAGTACACCGATCCGATATCAGCACGTTGTAATTAAATCAAAAAATCGAATCCGATTTTATTAAAAGTGCAAATTCACCATGCATAGTGGTGTCGAGGCACTTTACAGTTAAAAGAAAAAAGTTAAAAATACATCACAGCATATACAGTTTAAAAAATGCATAACATACAAAGCACAGTTAACACCTAAAACACCTAAAAATCTTAATCTGCAAAAATTTTAAAAGCCTTAATAATAATCAATAGTGCCACATCGATATCGGTGCATTATAATTAATAATATAATATACAAACAGAGAATGAATGCCATCGAACTTTCTTTTATTATCTAGTTTGACAGTCAGTCATAACAGAAAAAGCACATAAATAAACTACTTTAAAGTTGTTGTTTTTTTGGCGGGCCTAAATTGTTTATTGTTTATTTAAGGATCCCCATTATAAACACACGCGTGTGCCTCTAGTCTTCCTGGTGTCCTGAACATAGAAACACAATACAGACATACAATAAAAGTACAGAAAACTTAAGAAAAAAGAAAACAATCAAACATAGAAATACAATACATAGAACATTACTAGTGTAGAGCATAGAAATACAGTACAGACACAGTGAAGGGACAGACAACTTAAGTTATAAAAGCAACCTGCAAGCTCGACAAATGCACGACTGGAAGAAATGAAAGGTGAAAGAGCAACAGCGACGTAGAAAAACAATTAAACATGAACGTGGGAATTATGTGGTATGGGATCGGCGAGTCGATACCGATACCAGATTTTTAGGCAGCATTGGAGGCATTTCCGATACTGGTGCGGAAAAACACCAGTAAATACAGATGATGATTTATGATTCCTGTTTTCAAAAAAAATAGAAATGTTATCTGAAAGGATAATGAAGTAGTCGCACAGAGATAATCGCAGTAATTGAAGTAATAACCCGTGCAGGGGAACTTGTTCATCTATAAGTGTTTTTCTTTGGAGTTTGAGCACTTTTTACAGATGGTTTCTTGACAGGCTGCCAGGCGATTCATTTAATCTCTGCGAGCACAAGGAGAAGGCCGCTCAGGACTGCCAGCTCTTCTGTGACAAACAGGCGCCGGCCGGCCTTCAGCCGAGAGCTTCCAGAGTGCTGGAGAAAGTTTGGTTTGAAGGAGGGCCGTGGAGGTTTTGTGAAAAAGCTCCTTCAGCCCTCCCTCGTCTCCACAGGATCACACGTCAGCTCAAGGAGGCCACCTTGAGGAGGATGGAGCGTAGCCTGGCAACAGAAGAGACGTGGTGACAGATTAACGCTATAATACTGCTCTTTCATTACTGTGCATTTTATTGGGATTTTATTTAGTTGGCTTGGAAAAAAAATGCTTTTAATTAAGATTTTAATTTACAGTTATTTGACAGGAAAGTCTCATGATTCACTGTCTGCACATCCAGAGTCCATAGCAGCCTGGAAGACTAGTGATTTTGTTGTTTTGTGGTTAAACTGACAACAAGTCATTGTCTCCCACACTGCTTTGAGACACAAGAGACAAGTCATTCTCTCAAAATTTAATTTAATTTCACTTTGGGTAGTCTCATAATAAAACATTTTATCAGTTGCTTTCCAAGAAAGATGAGCTGCAATTTCACCCTGATGTATATTAATATTATGACTTTCAATATCATGTGCAATATTACTTTTGATTACTTTGTCAATATCATTGCCAAGATTACTTTTCAATATAATGCGCAATGCTACTTTTCCATTTTTGTTTACTTATTTGACTAAAGTTAACTTACGTTTATTGTTGTTCTGTTATGCACTGGTGTTAGCACTACTACTGTATACATTTTATTCTTATGTCTTAATATTACTGTGTGCACAACAGACTAAATGATGATTTATCTCCATGGAGGAGTCTCTCAGTTTTGAGTGAAAATCCTGCATCAAATGTTTATAGGTAAAGCTTTTTAAAATAGTAATCTTTAAAAAAAAATGTTAAAGGTTTTATTGTTTTATTGATAAAATTTTTATGTAGACAAATAATTAAAATAAAATAATACACCCACAGAGCTTTTAGAAAGGTGCAGAATAAAAGCATTGCTTTTCAAAAAAAAAAAAAAAGAAATTATATATATATATATATATATATATATATACATACTCATCATTTCAACTATACATCACAGTGGAAAATGGCCCAGATAGGACTGGTAAAAATATAATTTCTTTATACTTTTTCCAATCAATATTATTGCTAAATGTTGAGTTATTGATAGATAAGGGATTGGTTATACTGTGTGTTTAAAAAAATCATTGCAGATCTTTCACAAACTATTCCCTTTTGGTTTTAGAGTGATTTACTTATTTCCAATTAATCATTTAAATTTCACTTAAATTGGCTCACGTCCGGAGAGTTCCTGGTAAGTTTTTTTTTTTCTTTCCCTCCTGTGTGTGTGTGTGTGTGTGTGTGTGTGTGTGTGTGTGTGTGTGTGGGGGGGGGGGGGGGGGAAAAAAAAACAAATGTGTTTCTTACAATTATGAACACACTGTTTATAAATGGTGTTTCAAATGGAAATAATAATGACTAATCCTTTATTATTCCTAAAGTAAATTGTTATAAATCGATATATTTCTGAGACGTTGATTGACTTTGCTTAATATGTGTCCAAATGGTAAATTAAACAGACAAATGCATCTGTTGTTAATCTGTTTATTTTTTTGTATATGCCATGTGGAGGTGATTTTTTAAAAAGTTTGTTGTGATAAAAATAGACTTTTCCACGATCAGATTTGTTGTGCTTATCATTCAGGATGTGTATTGAGTTAATTATTGGCCTAAAATCAATACATCCGTCAATCTGGTTTGATCTCATCAATGTGATTTTATCGGTGCTGTAAGCTGGACTCTTGTTTGACAGCCTACTTCAGAATATTGAACCATGAATGATGGAAGTGACCCAAAGGTCAGAGGTAATGTTGATATCGACTTCCACTTCAATGAGCGACTCTCATCAAATTCTGCTACAATATATTTTCATTTCAACTTGATTGTTTGCCCTTTGGCTTTTCATAAATTAAAGTCTGGGTAAAGTAAAGTCAGAGATTTGTTCATAAACACATTATATTCTGTATGAACTCGGAGGAATTTGCATGTTTACAAAAACAAAGATTATAGAACAAATGCAAAACAAAGATGTGTAACAGTTAATTTGTGGAATAGCTTTGAAAATGAAGTGGTGTAATACACTTAATAGATTTAAAAATAAGATGATTAACAAATATAAAACAAGTGTGAATATGTTTTTTGGGGGGGAACGTTTGTGGTCTATATGATAGACATATTTCATTTTGTTTCTTTAATTTCAGTGTATAAATCTAAAGGGAATTGTACAAAGATAATGATAATTTGTAAAACGGGTAAGCACAGGCTTCAGTCTGCACCTTTTCAGTCTGCATACAATTGTTTTGATATGTCACTGCAAAACTAATGATGTATTATTGTTTATTTTATTAGTTTTTTTGTTTTATATTTCATGTGTATTTGAGTTAAGTAAGGTCTGTGGTTAACACAAGCTTCAGATATTTTAACGTTTTGTTCTCCGACATAAAACACATCAGTAAATACCCCGCTGGTGCATTTTGAAGCTTTTACATGTGTTTAAAAAGGCGTTTGCTAACAAGTGTCTAAATGACACTACAGAGGTTGTCGAGGACATTAAACGTCACCGTCAGTTTAGTCGTGGCGACGGTGAAATGCGACCGTTGGTGTAGTTTGTTTATAGCAAAGTTAGCTTTTTACTTCTTACGCTTCTAAAATCATAAAAGTGGAGTTCATATGGAGAAATTATCTTAAAGACAAAACGTGTAAGTATCATAAACTTGTGTTCTCCACAGAGATTATTTTCTGCAATGATCTAAAATCCAATGCAAAAATCCTGTCGGCTTTTAGACGAGGGAACCCACGGCGATGCGAACTTCCGGGCTGGCCTACAAAAAGACGTCGTCCCTTCGGCTCAGTGTGTAAATATAAACTAAACTTATATATGTTAGAAAACTCACAATGCAAATGACTCTCATAAGCCCAAATAAAGAATAGGTCAGCTCAAAAGTGATGACTTTCAAACCCCTTTAATGATGACATTCAAGCATCTCGTTTCAGACGACAGCGACGGACAAAAGTTTCTGCAGCTGGAACGAACCATCGTCGAGCTTTACTGGGGGGGGAGCAGGGCCTTGGTCTGGTCCATCACCTGCTGGAAGAACTTCTCCATCATGTCGGTCAGAGGCTTGACCTGAGCGTGGAAGTTGTCGGTAAGAGGCCGGACCTGAGCGTTGAAGTTGTCGGTGATGGGTCTGATCTGATCCTCGACGTTGGTGATGTAGGGCTTGACCTGCTCCTGCAGCTTGGCGGCCTCGGCCTGGACCTTGTCCACCAGAGGCTGGATCTTGGCCCTGCTGTCCTCCATGTAAGTCCTGTGGAGGGGAGAGCATCTGTTAATCACTGCTGCTGACTCTGATTTGTGTTTTAATTAAAAAAATGTAAAAAGTGAACTAAAAATGCCTGAAAATTGAAACTCTTTCCTGAAAAGCTGCTGTGGTTGACTACTCATTAACTAATTAACTACTAATAGTGATAGGTCACAATAATGTGGTTTTTATTGAAAAGAAAAGAAAAGAACCCATTTATTATCCAAAGAGGTATTTAGCCTTTGGCCTCATGTTTTACATGTAATTTGCCATCATTAATATGATTTTATTTCATCTTGACAATTGACTGAAAAGTGACATATTTGAAGGGTTCATTTGCAAAAACGAATATCTCCATTTTTATTTATTTCCCTAAATCATGTTTTTTTTTTTTTTTTTTTAAATGTCCAATCCAGGTACTATCAATCAAATTGGTGTTTGGTAGTTTTGATAAGATGTCTCAAAATATTTAGATTTTCATAAATCATGTTTTTTTATTGTGCATTCAAGGGAATACCAATTATTCATTTTAAGAATGAATTTTATCTGTTTTTGCAAATTAACTTGTTTTGTTTTTTTTAGAATCAGTTTTTCTCAGTCGTGGAATTAAAATAAAAATAATTAAACTTCTGTATGTATCGGTGTACAACTAATACAATTAAGTCAAAAAAATAATGTCAAATTTGCACAGGGAAAATTAGCCCTTTTGGAATTTTCACGTCACATTTTGACCATATTCTTCTCAGAAACATTCAGCGGCCATACATTAATGTTAACATTTATTTATTTATTTTACATCCAGAGTTTAACCTGTCGCTTACACAGAGGGGATCAGTGATTTTATATTACTACAATTACAACCACAGCAAAGTCAAAGTTCCCACAAAGGATAGAAGAATATGATGTTGTCCATAAAACAATGATGAAATTTAAAGCTGTGATAATACTCACTGGGCGGTGTTGGTCACCTCCAGAGCCTTCACCTTCTCCACCATGTCCTGTGTTGCGCTGGTGATGCTGGCCGACATGTCGTTGATGAGCTGGGTGATCTTGTCCAAATCAGACTGGACGTCACGTTTCACCAGTGACCCGGCCTCGGAGCCTGAGAGCACACGTTTACTCTGCTTTATTTCAGTTCAAACGTACACACGGCTCACTCACTAATGCCTTCAATTCATCAGGTGGTACACAAAATATGATTTGACAAGTACTATTATCTACGCTGCTGTGTTAAAACCCTGTGAATTTAGTTGATTTACAGATTTTGAAAACTTGCATGGACCACTGAAAGGTCTCATCGTTTTTTACAAATGCTTAAATTACGGCATAGTGTCTTCTCTGCCTCTTCTTAGTCGACTAATCTGTTGTTTTGGTCTTAGTCGACTAAGATTTCTTTAGTCGATTAGTCATTTTTTAATGCTTTTTTCATGCTGAATGACTTATTTCCAAGAAACGTATGAGCACATCTCAAACACAAGATTTAAAATGGTTTTATGTGATTCTTTGTGGAGAAACTCAGATCTGTCGATGAAATCAACTAACTGATTAGACGACAAAATCGTATGAGTGTTAGTCGAGGACAGTGCTACTAAATTGTACGGTGAAGTTAAAATCAAGGTTTTTAGTTGCTTAAATGTCAACGAGAAATGTACAGAAAACGAAGCAGATATTCAGAAATTAAGTGTACATATTTTATAGTTTATATCTGATCTTACAAAATATCAAATACTGCTTTATTTTTTATTTTTTATTTTTTTTTTTGGATTAGTGAAAACATGTCTTACCGTGGGCAACAGCCAGCACAACAAGAGCGACAATGAGGGAGAATTTCATGGCTGCAGATGAGCAAGACCAACCTGGAGAAAATTAAAGGTTATTCAGATGTAGTGTGTTAAAGCACAGACGTTTCAGATAATGTAAGAAATGTAAGTCAATGTGTTTTCCTCAAATATATGAACAATACATTTCTGTCTGCAGCCATATAGAGGATAAGAAACAGTAGAGACGTACCTTAACTCCTGGGGTTCTCTGACCTAACGGTGCCTCCTGTCAGACAGACACAGGTTTTTATAGCTCCACAGGATGAGTTCATCACGGCTAATCACAGTTTCATCACTTCCAACGTAAAGAATCTTTGAACCTTGATGCTCGATATAGCTGTCACAAGAAAGACACAAAGTCCACTCTGTGTGTGTGTGTGTGTGTGTGTGTGTGTGTGTTACCTGATTAATCTTCACTTTATTTCTAAATACATTTGCTCAAGAACTGTACTATTTTTGAGGTTACTTGAGTATTTCAATTGTATGCTGTACTTTTTATTTCTACTTCACTACATTTCAGACGGAAATATTGTAACTTTTTACTCCACAGTTATCTGACAGCTGAAGTTACTTTAAAGATCAGTATTTTACATCCAAAACAGACAGACATCTTTTAAATTATGATGTATTGTTGTAAATTAAACTGCCAAACTGTATATAAAATAGTATAGTTTTGCTTTACTTCAACCAGATACAACAAAAAAACAGATGTGTGCACATTAATAACAATCCAGTGATATAATGTCGTATCATTCTGCCTGCACTTTTGATACTTTAAATACATTTTGCTGCTTATACCAAAATTTTGAGTTTACTTGTGAAGTGTTTCTTCCTTGAGATATTTCCACTTTTACTTGAGTAAAAGATCTGGATACTTCTTCTCCAACTGCAGGTATAAAATCAGTAACTCATTCAAATATATATTAACTGGGGGAAAAACACCAAAAGGTGAATAATCAAAATGAAACTGAAAGAGCAGACAACACAAACTTGCAAAACTTTTTCATAAAGATTGAATTTTTGACTGTTTTTCATTCAGAGTAATGTTTTTGTGTGAGCTTTTAAATAGTACACAAATGCAGTATGTCATTTCAGAGCACTGATGTTATTTTTCTGAGTCTTATCTTGATTGCACTGGTGCATTCTTTCTTTCTAACAGAGGGTCAGTGGAGTTTCTCAGATGTGCTGAGTGAGCCTTTGACTCAATCAGCAGTCATACTGTATGTGACAGTCAGCAGGCTGATTACAACAGCACTGCAGAAGATACTGTTGCCATGTGTGTCACCATACTACAAATCACCCAGTGGTTAAAATTAGGTTTGTGCATTTTATTTGTAATCCTTTGTGTGCTGTTCTTCTCTTTTGCATTGTTACAGCTGTATAGGCAAGGTTGTGTGTCGTGTCTGCGTGTCACTATGGCAACCTACCTATCCATCTGTTTTTGTACCTCCTGATATTGTAGTACACCCCTTGTTTGGAGAAAATAATGAGTATAATACAGTGATTGCAAAGAACATCTCTATCTTTGAGCAGACTTCATGTGAAAATTGCTTTAAGAAAATGTTGCTTGTGTTAACTTTGTGTTTTCAAGTCTGCTGTGCTGTCACTTTTCTTTCTTTCTTTCTTTCTTTCTTTCTTTCTTTCTTTCTTTCTTTCCTCCTTTTATTATGGATTAAGGTAATACACTGATCAAGCCCCTCTGAGGGTTTTTGCACCTCCCCATCACATTTTCTGTTTATATTTATTAATTTGTATTTTTTTTACATATGTGTAAACAAATCAAAATGTTGGTGCAAGAGCTTCAACTAAACCCACGTGTGTTTTTTATTTTTTTGACAGGAGCATTGATGTCAAAATAACTGAACAATAAATGGAGGTTTTAGACCAATTTAGATAAACACTCTAAGCATCACTTCAGTTATCTGTCCTGTTTGTTTGCAGTGTCGTTCTATATGTACAGTATATATATATATATAATTATGCTTATACTGCTTTTAACAACTATTAACTTTTATAATCTCTAAACTTGCGTGTCCTGTTTTGTGTAACACCTTGGCCAGATGAAAAATAGCTTCTTAGCTAATTCTGGCATTTTTGCATGTCTGCCCCTTCTCAAATAAACTCATTTGAAACTGAGAATGAATATTAATTTAGAAAGACATTAAGAAAAAACATCCTGCCACACCTGGTTGATGGATTCATGCAGATCATGGATGACATTATGGACTATATATCTGCATATTGCTACACAGAGCTGATAAATGTATGCTCAACATCCATGAGATTAAAGTTCAGCTATTATCTGTCCTCAGACTGACTTTACGCCTGTAATATATAGTTTTGTGTATGGTGACAGATGTATGCATCTAAATAAATGACTTGAGATACTTGACATATTGTATCAAACTGCAGACTTTGGTGTTGTATTATCTTCAACTAATGTGGTTATCTGAGTTCACTGAACTTAAGTGAACTCACCACACACACACATATCTCCCTGTGAGTGCAACACTGAAATATACATTGCTCAAGAGCTCTCCTTACTCTATTATACATCAAACCTTTGTCTCTCTCTCTCTCTCTGACCGCTCATCCGCTTTTCCTTTATTCATCTAACAATCCATGTTTTTACATATATTGGATTGCAATGACAACAGGGCAAGAGCAGCCCTGGTCCTCCAAATCATACAATCATATGTGTTGTTTGTTCCTATCTCTATACCACTGGTTCCTAACCTGGG
>JAOVVB010209984.1:0-10731 GCA_028570985.1 Heterobranchus longifilis
ATGAGCATTCATGTGGGTATGGGCATGCACGCCCATACCCACGTGCACGCCCATACCCACGTGCACGCCCACATGAATGCTCATCTGTATGTGAACATACAAGCAACAGAATAGATCCCCCCTTTTTCTCGAAAATCATGGTTCAGCGACAGTCATTTTGTAATGTGACATATTTTGCCTGATATTTGGAGTACAAAAACACACTGATATCATTAGAAAGCTAAGAATATCCCCCTTCCAACAGTGTATAAATGTGTTTCAGGGTCAATGTGACTGAAAATGATCGAGCAAGTCACAAATAAGAGGTTGCTTGCTGTGTTGTAGTCTGCTGACACACAGATGCCCTGCATGTCTTTGAAAATGAAGTGCACTAAATGGAAAAGCATTCTATGAATGTCGCCAATATGATTTTCTGGGAGTATGACTACATTTCCTGGTCCAGATCTGATAGAATTGGTCATATCTCAAAGAGCTCAAACAAAAAGCCTTCCGTACACAAAGTCACCTTCTCATTATGTAAATTTCAAGGGACGGGCTGCTGGCTACACACCTGAAATGTCTCTAAATAAAGTGTTGAGAGTAATTCCCATCTAATATTACATCCAATTACAAAAAGCATGTTGTTCCTGGTCACATTTTAATACATTTTCTCTTTGCTGCTCACTAACATGGATAAGTGGAATCAGAGCAATGTAAAATATTTACTGTTGCTGGCTTACAGTATGGATACATTTGCATTTAGATTAAACAAGCAATCATTTTAAAAATTCAACTTTTTTTTTTTAAAGAAGACTCTAAGAAGACATCTTAGGGATGGAAAAAAATCATGCCACGTCCTCTGCATTTTCAGTTCTCAAAATAATTTAATTTGTTTTTATTTACAGATCATTCTCCTAGAAAACCCACTACACCAGTCTGAGATAATGCAGTAAGGGACATTGCTCTTTATAGTGAAGATGGAAATATACAATTAATTGAGTTTTTAAAGTTAGTTAATTGTTGACACTGATCTGTACTGAATAATACTGATATGATTTAACAGTTCTATTTTTGGGTGCAACTCAGGATTCATTTTGTTTGAGACATATTTCTCAATTATTATTCAATAATGGTGAAAAGCTTTACTGGACGGGGTGTAGCTAGATGGAGCAGCAAGTCATAGAGGACATGGAAGGAAATAAGGAGGAGACTTTGAAAATATCATTAGCAGGAAAACCGTATTAGCAAGACAATTCTAAAAAGTCACATTGATGCTCTGGAAGCTACGCTAAAGAACTAGTCTTGGTACATATCAATATTTGTTATGTCATACAATAATGATATGTCAAAATGTTGCTCCTCACCACAGCTTATTATGGATACACGAATAAATACACGGAAATGTCAGTGTCAAACCTGAGATTGGCCCCTTTATCCATCCCAGACACAAAGCGGATCATATCCTGGCAGAGACCATAACTCAAGAAGAGCACAGCGTTCTCACTGATGTTGGCTATGAGGGCCGGGGTCGAGCCTTTGTAGAGACCACGCAGTCCCACCTGTCTGAAGGTCGATGTGAAGCAGTGGATGAAGCCGCGGTACATGGTGGGGAACGTCTGCATCTTCACCTTTATGGTGTCAAACGGCTGACCGCTCAGCACACAAGCGGTGCCTCCTGAGGAAGAATTTTACGAGGTGTCTTTATGAGATGTCATGACTTATCAGAGTAGGAACAGTTTGTATTGTGATACTTTCCCAACTAGATACTCATATAGTATACAAACCCACTGTGGGTGTGATTTTGCCTTCAGAAATGCAGCCAGACAAGATGAAGATATATAACTGTAGACTGTCAATATTCCCTGTACATATCTTCTAAACTATGCAGCTCTCACACAGAACATACTGTTCACATACTCCTTATTGTAACATTATTTGTGCATTAGAGTTAATATACCGGCTGTCTTTTGGAGCTTTTTCTCACTTATATACCTTTTGTGTTGCTTTTTGTTATGCACATTACATCAAGACAAATTCCTTGTACGTGAAAACTACTTGGCAACAAAGCTGATTCTGATTCTGATTCTATACTGACTAATGCGGCTGACCTCATGACTTCTTCCTGACCAAAGCCAAAATGTTCTCATACCCCCAAATAGAGAGGTAGCTATTTAGAATCTCACTGGCGTGTGTTGTAGTGGTTATCTTCAGCATACTGTAGCAGGACCTAAATACTGTTTCATTTCAGTACTTGTCTAGTAATAATTATAAATGAAAAAAGGAAAAGAAAATCAGAGCAACACTGAAGACAAGAGGCAACATGGGAGGTAAGACAGTGGAAAACCAGGAAACAAAAAAGTTATTATGCACATGCATTGTATTAATTTGGATAATAGTTAAATTATGATGAATAATTTGACTTTTTAATAGGCTTGATTTGACTTTTTTTTAAGTCATGAGGATGCAAGACAGACAGACATACGGTAAAAAAAAGTCTCACAGTAATAAAGTTCTCACCTATTGCTCCGGCTGAGAAGTCGATGATTGCCTGGATTATGGGATGTGGAGCCATGATGATTCATAAAATGCTGTGAACATGAAACCTGAAGCTTTTTAACAACCGTGGCAGCATCTCTTCACAAACAAACACACATACAAACAAAGCTGAAAGTACTTGTAAATTGAGCACTGATCTGCTAAGATATAAAACTACAATAAAGAACAATAAAGTCACAATAGACTTGGTATTGAAGACTACAGACACAAGGCAGGAAAATTCAATATTTCTGTGAAACAGATCCGGCCACATGTCATGCTCACCTGCAGTCTCCTCGGTTGTTTGTTTCACTCACAAAGAGCAACTCTGACAACGTGTTTTGCACTACAGGCTGGTGCTGAGCTACACCTTGACAAATAGACAGAATCACCTACACCCTATCACGTAATACGTTCCCATGTTAGTATCTCAATTCGCAAAATGAAACAGATTTTCAGGAACAGCATGTTCAAATTTCCAGCGTCGAGCCGTGGGAATGCATTGCCTTGCCGGAGGCCTATTTCCGTTTTCTTAGCAACGCCCTGTGAAATCCATTGGCAGGTTGCAACAGGTTGTTTCCTGCCGTGCGTAAAGGTGATCACTTTACGCACACAAAGCGCACAAGGAGTTGCGTCAAATACAGGAAACAATTCATTGTAACCCCAACATTAAAGCATGATAATTAGGCGTATATTAGACTGTTAAATCTAAAAAAAACAAAAATTAAAAAAAAAAAGATATTTTAGAAAGAATTTTAAAAACTGATAAGTACAAGCAAACTGGTGATACGGAATAAATAAACCAATCTTTTGGTGTGGTGTTACTCTTTGTCATGCCAAATGCGGAAGAGATGAGATGCTGGCTGTGTCTGATTGTAATACCTCACAATGGCCACAAGATGTCAATAAAGTCCAGAGTTGGCTGAGGACACCCAAACAGCTTCTCGTCCAACAAACCACCAAGGAGCAATCCACCTACAGCTGAAGTCAGAAACTGTTTTTCTGTATTCATTTAACACTGAGGAGGCACTCTTTCCTCGCGTCTTTCAATCAAAAATCAAAAACTTTTTTTTTCTGTTTTTATTATACAGAGTTGGTATTATCAGTATTGTTTTAGCCCTCGTTATCTCTGTTGTACCCATAGTTTTGAGAATGTTTTATTTAATTTGCCATTTGCTTTTAGGTTTTGTAAACACTTTGTAAACTATGTACTTTAAAGTGTTATACGTTGTGATAACTGACTGTAGCAGCAGCAGCAGCAGCAGTAATAGCAACAGTAATAGCAGTAGTAGCCTATTTATTTATGTAGATATTTAATTTAGAAACTGTTATAGTCTACTCATAAGGAAGTGTTGCTGTCTCTATTTTAAATGTAAGTTGCACATGAAAAAAATATGACTTGTTATCATCTCCCAAAAATAGCCTATCAGATGGCAGATTCATTATTTAAAATATATATTTATTGTTTAGGTTGCGAAATTAGAAGATATTGTCGCATAAATTCAATTTTATCAATGGGGTGACAAAAATACATCAGACACAGCGATGTATGGAAAAGTAATGGGCAGGCTATAATAGGCTAATAATATAATAATATGCTACATTTAATTTTGAAATCAAATACCGGTGAGCTTATATAGGCTATATTTTCAGAGAGAGAAACACAGTTGACAGAGAAAAGTTCATTTTGTTGTACGTCAGATTAGATGTTTACTAGACGAAAGAATGAAAACAAGGACCGTCCAACTCTTTCGATGCTATTCATTGGCGCTCTTCTGGTGTCAATCAAATGTGGGCGGTGTCAGCTGACAAACGATACTTCCAGTAAGTCCCCACATGCTGTACAACAGAGAGTCAACAGGCTGTACGGAGCGCGCACGGAACATCACCGCGACTGGATAACAAAAACAAAGCAGTGGGTCAACACACTGTGGACACTCAGACAACTTTTTTTTTCACAGGAAAAAGCTTTTTTAGAAACATTTTTTTATTTTTTATTTTACCGGCTTGGGATGTGACTTTTAGTGTAGGCTTTGCGCCCGGGCGGAGCACGATTTTCAGATTTTATTGTGTTCGCTCACATTTCAAAGGCGAAGTTGCGACTTTTGAGTGGCGCCAGGTCCGTCACATTTACATGACATTGTAATAACACTTGGCTCCGTCACCTCTCGACCATGGCGGAAGCGGCCCAGCAGCCACACCTGGTGGAAATCGACCCGGATTTTGAGCCCCTGTCGCGGCCCCGGTCGTGCACTTGGCCTTTGCCCCGGCCGGAGTTCATCAACCCGGGCGACTCCAACACGTCCTCTCCGGTGCCGTCTGTGAAGCAGGAGCCCACCGGCAACGAGTTCATCAACAACCTCAGCCTGCTGGAGGAGAGCGAGGACTTCACGGAGCAGAAGCCTGTCATCCTGTGCACCGATTTCCAGTGTCAGGAGAACTGCGTCCACCAGCAACCTCCACAGCAGCAGCAGCAGCAGCAGCAGCAACATCAGCAGCAACATCAGCAGCATCAGCAACACCCGAACCCACAACTCCCGCATCAACAGCAGCAGCAGCAGCAGCAGCAGCAGCAGCAGGTGCCTCTGCTCTCCTCCCCGGTCGGCTCATCGTCCTCCGCGGCCGCGGCCGCAGCTGCCGCCGCTGCCCAGAGGAAGAGCAGCTCCTCCCGGCGAAACGCATGGGGGAATATGTCATATGCAGACCTCATAACCAAAGCTATCGAAAGTTCTCCTGAGAACCGACTAACTCTGTCTCAGATTTACGACTGGATGGTGAAGAGTGTGCCTTATTTCAAGGACAAAGGAGACAGCAACAGCTCTGCAGGATGGAAGGTATTTTCTCTTTTGGTACTTTTATCCACAGTGTGTGAGTGTTTGCAGCATGAGTGGCTTATGGCTGCTGCTTATGCCTGATAAAGCAGCCGCCTGTTCTCATACAATTCCAGTGGGGTGTTTTTGGTGTGTCTGTGGTACTTACTGTAATGGTGGCTTCACAGGGACTTAATTGTGCTTTATGCAATGTTTTTATCTCCTGTGGTATCACTGTATTATCCCTCCAGGGATTTCTGGCTTTTCTGTAGCGTTTAATAGTCAGTTTATTGTGACTAATGCTTTTTGATCAGAGTTGTTTATTGCTTTATCTCCATCATCTATGGTTGTCACTGTTACATCTCCTGCAGGGACTTCTGCTAATATTTGCATAGGATATTTACTTTCCACAGATGTTTCCACAATGACAAAAGAGCACGCATGAAGAGTTAACTATCTGTAAAGTTGTTTGTCATTTGCTCCATGGTCTTGTGAAACCATGTCCCCCTTCATTGTCATCCATCCAGTTCATGGCAATTCAGTAAACTGGCCAATTGCTGCCATGACCTTCGACAGTCATCTGACTTCTCCCTGCAGTATGTCATTTATATGAGTCTGCTGACTCAACAGGGTTTTTTTTTCTTTTTGCCTTATTGCTTCCCTCAGTGTGCTTTTCAACAATGCTGTGAGATCTGGCTTGGTGTGTTTGAGACAGCTCTCCTCTCTGCTGATGCTTTAAAATTTATGATAGATTTTAAGGCTGAATCACAGTTTTCCACATTAGAGCGCGTGCCTTGAATGAAGCTGTGTTTGGACGTCTGTGTCGTAAGGAGATACCAGAAGCATTCATGTGTCCTGGAAACTGTCCAAAACATTACACAAGAGGGGACTTCAAATTTGTGATGTGGTGTGGCAGGCCCTCCCACTGAACAATATTGAAGGGTGTAAACCTCCCTTTGGAGACACATAGTTTCAGTGGTGTCTGACAATAAATTAATGACAGTCTACTCTCCCAGCGGGAAATCATATTGAGCCTGTAGTCACACATTGAGAGATTTATTACAGCTTCCCTCTGTTATAGGCTGTCTGGGTTGCCAATGAAATTTAAAGCAGTTGTGGAGAGGTTTTTGTCTTCCCCTGTCAGAGCAGGCTCCCATGTTTGAGTCATGTGCTGAGAGATGACACATCATGTCAGGCACGAATGCCAGCGAGATTTTATACAAGATACAAAGAAATATATGATAATTCAGTCACAACTTTCATATTTTGCCATACACTGGTTCTACTTTTTTTAATCATCTGGAGAAAAAAAGTTGACTGAGCACAAATGCAGATTTCAGCAACACCTTGCTCCATATTCATCCATTTGACCGCAGTGTTTAGAAAAAGCACAAAATTCACGTTGAGCTGTCAAACGTAGTCTTGTCAGTCAAATTCATGAGAGTGGAAAGAGCCCTTCAGTGTGGTGAAATACACACAGTAAACAAAGCAGGTACTGGGCAGAGGTGTTGCTCAGGTGGTGACTGTCCAAGTAGGTTTCATCTCTGAAGGAAAAGCAACTTTCTCTTCATTATTCATTCAGGTTCAGACAGCATCTATGGATTTGTTATGATTTGTAGGTATAGTGCTTTTAACTTAAAATGTCCTTTTCCGATCACTCCATTAACCAGAGTTGTACTTTGAGTGTGTTTGTGTGTGTGTGTGTGTGTGTGTGTGTGTGTGTGTGTGTGTCATAGACATCAATACAGGGTCGCTTATACAAGAATTTGCTCTCCGTTAACAACACTGTGCTTGAAAAAAGCAAATATGTTGTGCAAGCAAGAAGTGAATAACAATCATCCCAAATACTTATTGATAATTAATGAAACTAAATTAAGAGGGATGCATTAATGTGGGGAAAATACATATTTGAGAACCCCAGGATAATTATCAGTAAGTTTGTGGAAGCTAATGAGGATTTGAATAAAAATCTATAGGCAGTGTGTCGTAAAACACATCAAACGCCTACAGAGTGTTAGTCACGTAGAGTCTAATGTTGCGGCATATCGGAGAAAAAATTGGGACTGGTGTTGACTTTAAAAGATAGGACCATCTTTCCTGTGATTATTTTGTAAGATTATGTAATTACCATTTATTGATGAGAAAGGAGACTTGTCATTTGGCCACAGGAGTGTCAGCAGTAGTACCAGCACCTCCATGACCGTGAAACATGGCTGTGGTCAACACTTTCTCAGTGATACTCACTGGTTACGGTCTTATTAGGAAGTTATTATATAGCAGAGTGTAGTTAAGACAAGAGTCCAGCATCAACAATAGTAGATCATTTACATTTTGCAAAGCATGCAACAGAGTCACAGTGCCAAAAATGTCGTTATGTCTTCATTAATGTACCTAAATAAACAGTGAAGTTTCTCAGTGTTGTTCCGTCCATTTCACAGTTACTGTGTGATTGGCGGCTTGGAGAGGGGCGCTCAGCCACCGCCTGGGCTTGCTGCTTATCCTGCCATGTTGGGGGTGTAGACTGAGTAATACTGTGGGAAAGCAAAGTGCCATTCACTGCTGCGAGAGGAGTTATTCATAGAGCTCCCCTCGGTTCCACACAGGGGGGCTATCGCACATTGTCTCCTCAGAGCGAGCTCACTTATGAGCCGGGGCCAGAGAGAAGCTGAGGAAAGATGACAATGTAAAATGGTAATGGTGTGTGGCCAGCCATGTGTTTTTTGTTTTGTTACAATAGTACTTTCCAGACAGTTTAATTCATGAATCAGTATTTAACGCCCTGATTCTCTCCATTTAAAAATGGATGAAATATATGTATATTTGCTGTAAAAGTATAGCTTTTTCATCTCCGACTGCCTTAGTATATTCTGTCTCGACTGCTGTGATTTGACTGATTGAAAACACCCCAAAAATATGTAAATTGTGTGGTAGACCTCATTCCAAAAACACCAGCATTGCAAAATGACTACATATTCAAACAACAGCACTCCAAACAATTAACTCACAACCTTTAATTTGAACTCTGTGAACCTTCAGGAGAGAATAAAACAACCAGAATGAGAACTATACATGCTCTGTGGTTTGTGGAACTATTGGGCGGATTCATTGCATGACTCTTAAGTCATAAGTGAAGTTTGTGGTGGCTTCTTTTGTGCTGTAAGACAGCGATCACGCTGACACAAGTCACAGCACAAATGCTTTGTTTCTAGGCACCATTGACTGTTCAACACCCTCAAATGTTGATTGTAATTCACTTTAGGTTCAGTCTGTTTGAAGTTAGCCGGGGATCATTTCTCCATGTGACTGATCTCTGTGAACAGATGGGGCTCTCGTGAAGGGAACGGGCTGAAGCACATGAAGTTTTCATTAATCTATGATTAAGGCTGTCTGCTCTGTAATTGTTTGAGGCCGAGCTTGTTTCTCAGCGCTGCTGATCCTCCACGGTCGGTCGTGTCTGAACTGAGTCATGACAGCCTCCACACTTCTCAGGCCGTCTGCGACAGTGTGAATTTTGAGGACAGTTGTGCCAGGTGGGACCAGCTTGGAGAAGCTCTCCGAGTGGACTGGACACTGGCTCTGGCACAGGACGCCATCCAACAGGAAGAAGAACAGATGGCACAAATTATGTATCACCAAACCTCTCTGCCGAGATGGTTATTCACATTTAATATGTTCCGTTCCCGTTTTTCTTTATTTCACACCATAAAATGTAATTAATGTATGCTCAAGTACTACAATCAAGTGTTTCGGCACATACAAATTGCACACATGCACTATTACAGTACAATATATACAGTACACGCACATCTTTGCATACCTGCCCTGTTCTTTCTTGTATTTCTCTACTATACGTACGTCACCACAGGATAAATATTTGGTTTCAGCCAGTGGAGCTGGATGGCTCAGGTGCTCTTTGATGTCAGTATCGGGATCAATTCGGTTGTAGGTTTTCTCTGTACATGACGCTCTCTTGACCTGAAATTCCTCAAACTACGCAGGTAAACACTCCCACGGATCTCAAAACAAACTGTGCCGGAGCAGACAAACACATAGGTCGGAGCAGATTGCAGGTGACACTCGGGTCATTACCATGTAAATGCACCCATTGACTCCAATCCCTCTTAGTCTTACAGTAAACACTGTAGGTAGCATCGAGAGGAGAGGCTCATATAGCAGTGTAGCAGGTCGAGATACAAGTGTGTGGAATACAGGACAGAGATCTCTAATTTGACCATAGACTGGCGGGCTTAACAGTGCCAGGATAAAGAAAGCCTTACTTCCTGTCAGGAGGAAGTTGGTGTCCGTGCTCCCGTTCCCAATGTCCCTTTGCTGCGGGAAACAACACCAACAACCTCAGAGTTATCAACCTACACGCTGAAAATTACAAGTTTTGAAGATTTGGATCGCGCAATAAGACAGGCCTGCTCTGTTCTTTCAGTCAATGATTGTAAAGATCTACAAAGAATATGTTTACATCATTTTCGGTGTTCCACTGAAACGGGTTCCCTCCCGACACTGTTTTGCAGATGCACCATCAGTGCGTGGCGCCGCCCAGGACGATTGTGATTGGTTTAAGGAAATACAATCAGGCCAGGGCCAGTTTTTTTTCACTGTCCAGGAGTGAAAGCACATTCAGTCCAGATGATTGCTTGCCATTGCTGCTTGCAGCTTTCTCATCCAGACAACTTCACACTCAACACTACGCTTCCTTGGGTCCTGAGCAATACACCTGCCACGACATAGTTGCATCCCCTAGCAATGCTAGTACACGCATCATTTGCTGACAGGGACCAGCGTTCATTCTGAAAGTTACATTGTTGATGCTTGAAATGTTTGAGTTTGCTATAATGTAACATCTCCGGTCTCTCTTTCTTCAACTGTTCTTGAATGTACTGCGACGGAGAGCGAGCTGTACCCAGCCTCTCAATACATTACACAGTGTATACAGAACACACTAGTGATAAATACGCCCCGTAGATCTGAAGGTCCTCAGCAATACAACCGCAGAGTGTGAAGTTGTTCGGATGAACGGTTGTCGAGAAAAACGGACAGACAGACAGACAGACGTATGTACGTACATAGACTCCTTCCATTTTAGTTAGATGGTTCAACTTTACTGACAGTTTGTTGTTGTTCTCCATACATGCAGAGGTGTATGTAATTGTTTTGTGTTATCTAAAATGTTTTTCCCATGAACCATAGGAATACGGCTTAAAGAAATACAGAAGCTAAGAATTAAGGCGTTCTAATCCTGAGTGAGCACAAAGCTGGTTGTACTTTATCACCAATCACACACTGCGTGTTTCTCTGGGTCTGAATGTGTATTAGTAGGACAGGGAGCTGGATAGAACAGCAGTCCTCCTGTTTCTACTGGTTCAACACACACACACACACACACACACACACA
>JAOVVB010209995.1:0-10731 GCA_028570985.1 Heterobranchus longifilis
GCTATGATGGGTTTTTTTTCACTTTTTATCATTTACTATACTATGAGCTTTTTTCACTTTGTTCGAGTTAATTAATTTGCTTTTTTGAAAATACCATACTATGATGTTTTCCGCTTTTTTCGATGTTTTTTTCACTTTTTTCAACATACTATGCTATGATGGGTTTTTTTTCACTTTTTATCATTTACTATACTATGAGCTTTTTTCACTTTGTTCGAGTTAATTAATTAGCTTTTTTGAAAATACCATACTATGATGTTTTCCGCTTTTTTCCGATGTTTTTTTCACTTTTTTCGACATACTATACTATGACGTTTATTTACACTTTTTTCAACATACTATATTATGACATTTATTTACACTATTTTAGACATACTATACTATGACTTTTTCCCTTTTTTCGACATGCTATGACTTTTTTCACTTTTTTCGACATACTATACTATGACAATTTTTTTCACTTTTTTCAACATATTATACGATGATGGTTTTTTTTTTTCACTTTTTTCCATTTACTATACTATGACGTTTTTCACTTTTTTCGACATAGTATACTATTAAGTTTTGTTCACTTGTTTGAAAATACTATAATATTATATTTTTCGACATACTATACTATGACATTGTTTTTTCTTTTTTTTTCAACATACTATACTATGGTGTTTTTTGTTTTGTTTTTTACTTTTTTTGACATACTATACTATACTTTTTTCACATAACAATTAAATACATTTAGTCTACATAGGTGATGATTGTTTAGAAACAAGCACTGTTGGGATTTGAACCCAGGATCTCCTGTTTACTAGACAGGAGCTTTAACCAGCTAAACCACAGCACCTTCTCTGTTCAAACATCCATTTTCACATTTTTCGACATACTATACTATGACGTTTTGCAACCATGCATTTTCACCTATACTATGTCCTTTTCAGACATACTATACTATGATGTTTTTCACTTTTTTCAACATACTATACTATGACACTTTTTTTCGACATACTACACTATGGCTTTTTTTCACTTTTTTTGACATACTATGATGTGTTTTGAAATACTATAGTATGACTTCTTTTTTTTTGACTAACTATACTATACTTTTTCACATAACAATTAAATGCATTTAGTCTACATAGGTGATGATCCTTAAGAACCAGGCACTGCTGGGATTTGAACCCAGGATTTCCTGTTTACTAGACAGGCGCTTTAACCAACTAAGCCACAGCACCTTCACGGTTAAATCATCCATTTTTTATTTTTTTCGACAAAGTATATTATGAGGGTTTTTTTTCTTCATGTTTTAGACACATACTATACTATGACTTTTAACACTTTTTTCGACATACCATACTATGATGGGGTTTCTTTTCCCCTTTATTTGATTTACTATACTATGACCTTTTTTCAGTTTTTTGGATGTACTATACTATGACGTTTTTTTCCCCCACTTTTTTCGGCATACTATACTATGAGCTTTATTTTCACTTTTTTCCATTTACTATACTATGACTTTTTTCACTTTTTTCGACATGGTATACTATTAAGTTTTGTTCACTTTTTTTTGATATACTATACTATACTTTTTTCACCTAACAATTAAATGCATTTAGTCTACATAGGTGATGATCGTTCAGAAACAGACTAAGCTACAGCTCCTTCGCTGTTAATCCATCCATTTTTATTTTTTATTTTTTCGACATAGTATATTATGAGGTTTGTTTTTTTTCATATTTTTCGACATACTATACTATCACATTTTTCACTTTTTTCGACATACCATACTATGATGGGTTTTTTTTGTCACTTTTTTGCATTTTCTATACTATGACCTTTTTTCACTTTTTTCGACACAGTATATTAAATTTTTTTTCACTTTTTGGAAAATACTATACTATAACTTTTTTTCACGTTTTTCGACATTCTCTACTATGATGGTTTTTTTTCACTTTTTTCGACATAGTATAGTATTACGTATTTTTCACTTTTTTCAAAATACTATACCATGACATTTTTCACTTCAACATACTATTCTATCACCTTTTTCGAATTACAACACTATGACGCTTTTTTCTCTTTTTTGTAGTTTTTTAAAAACTTTTTTCAACATAATATACTTTTTTTTTACATACTATACTATGCTGTTATTTTTTTCAATTTTATCGACATATCATAGTATGACTTTTTTTTCTCGGCATGCCATATTTTTCACTTTTTTGGAGATACCTTTACATGTCTTTTATAGTATAGTATAGTAGTATAGTAAGACTTTTTTTGACATATTATACTATGATGTTTTTCGACATTCTATACTGTGACAGTTTTTCCACTTTTTTCGTAATACTATACTATGACGGGTTTTTTTTTTTTGCTTTTTTCGACATACTATACGATGACATTTATTGACATAATATATTATGATGTTTTTTAACTTTTTTTCAACATACTATACTATGTTGATTTTTGTACTTTTTTCATTATAATATACTATAGGGTTTTTTTCCACTTTTTTCAACATAATATAAGTCATAGTATACCATGTTGTGAAAAAGAAAACCATAGTACAATATGTCAAAAATAGTCAAATTTTAGGAGGTCTAAAAACATAATAAAAAGTCATAGCATTGTACGTTGAAAAAAAGGCATGAAAAGGCATATTATAGTAAGTCGAAAAAAAGATGAAAATAGTCATAGTATATTATTTTGAAAATAGTAAAAAAAAAAAAAAAAAACATTATAAATAATATAGTATACCATGTCGAAAAATATTATAGTATAGTATGTAGAAATCAAGACTAGATTGAAACCTAGCATGTGACTGAACCACGACCCTTGCGGCCAAATTGTTACAGTAGTAGTCAGCTGTGGTGTCTAGAATGTGAATTCCTGGACATTAAATGTTCATCTGTAGTGGTTCCAATAATATTTGATTGTTGTGTACTGAACTGACTGTCTGCTGAATCATTTTGAAAGAGCATCAGCCAATGGAGAAGCTCCAACTCCAGTGATGTCATCACTCACTTGACAAGTCATAAAAAGTGTCATGAAAAAGTCATAAAAAGTCATAGTATAGTATGTCATAAATAATGTCATAAAAGGTAATAAAAAGTAATACTATAGTATGTCATAAAAAGTTATTTAAAAAAAAAAGACTATGTACAGAACAGCTTTGGGACTGCAAGTCCATGCACCTGCAATTATTAATGAAGTAGCCTTGCATGTTTACAAAAGATAAAACTTAGACATAGTACTCTGATGCTTTACTTAAGTAAAAGTAATACCATAGTGTACAATATTCAATTAAAACAAAGTATACTTAAATTGTCAAAAGCAGTCATTTTGCAGAATAGCTGCAGAAAGCCTATATTATATTAAATAGATCGTTGATGCATTATTGTGTGTATAAAGAACACAACAAACTATGAATTTAAAACATATATGAAATGTATTTATTTAATTATAAAAGTACATCATGGCCATAATTAAATTAGCTGAGTTTAATGGTAAGTTATTTTATTCACAAATCATTGTTATACATTATACCCTTCCGATTGGTGACCCATTTTGGGTCATGATGACCCTAACTTTGGTAAAGATTGACTTAATATACTGGTGGTGGGAAGTTTAAGCTATGAAAATGCATCTTATTTTACCTTCTTTCTTTTTTAAATCTAAACCAAATGTAGTGCAATAAAAAGTACAACTACCTGAAGACAAATCTGAGAGAGAAAAAATATTCAGAGACAGTAAAAACATTATGAAGTAGCTCTAGTTTTTTTTTTGTTTTTTTTTTAAAGGGGAAAAAAGGTGTGCTAATAAAAACAGGTGTGTAAGCACATTTGGTAATAGCATATTAATCCTGTCCTCTATAGTTTATAGGCAAGATATGCTTACTCATTGTTTTATTCTTTAGCGATGCATGAGTTGCTACAAAAGCATGTGGATAAACTTGTTATTCCTCTGACTTCTCCTGTGTCAGTCTGACATGCAAGGTAAGTGTTGTAGGAGGGGCATGTAATGAATTATGCCTTCAGCTGTGCAGGTTTAGGTTGCTGCCTCTGTCCTCAGTGTTCACTCGCTGCTGGGGGAACTTTGGTAACATGTGTGAGGGCGATGGGCCATGGGACTCCTGATAATATGAACTGGGCTGGACTACTGCAGGTCAGTGAGTCAAAAGCAATGCAAGGAATCAAATGGTGTCTTATTACTGTGTCGGTGTTTCCGATTGAGAGAAAAGGTGTTACTGGAATGTTGTTCTTTAGTGTGCAGTTTTGAAAAACAAAAAATGCACTGATAGTGTAGATGAAGTGGAACTGAAGAGTTTTGGGGTTATATGATTAATGATGGCCATTCAGAGCCTCTTAAAGATTAAAACTGAAAGTGAAAAAATATATTTGTGAAAATGTAAAACTATATTTGTAAAGCCACACAGATGCTTTGCTTTTTTTTTTTTTTTTTTTTTGTGCGTGTTGTTTGTGTGTGAGAGCAATTGGTTGGAGATAAGTGAGGGGCATCACATTACCTGCATTGTACAGTTGCCATGCCTTTATAAGAACTCACTGAGGCATGAAGTTTAAACCTTATCACCACCAGGGAAAACTTCTATATAAAAACAAATCCAAATCCCCCCAAAAAATATTGGTTCTTTTAAAAACAAAGAATTTCTGCTCACAGTTTGTTTCTTTGTTTCTCCCATCAGAATCTGCTGGTTGTGGTCCATCTGCAACAGATCATATGTGGCTCTGTCCGGTTTTCTATCCCAGAGGAACAGGAGCCTGGTATTCTGGCGGGGTCACTTAGTAAACATTTTCCACCTCCGTACCAGCTCCTGACCCAGGAGTATCTGTGGATGGATAAAAACACAGGGAATTTCTACACCACTGAGCAAAAGATAGATCGTGAGGCCCTCTGCCCCGAGGACACAAAAGCTGAGGAATGCATTATTTTACACAATGCTGTCGTGGGGCCCTCAGGAGACCTTATACAGTTCCCTGTGATCATAGAGGACATCAATGACAATGCACCTCATTTTGAAAACAGTGTAATGTACCTGAGGGTGTCTGAGGACGTGACTGTGGGGACCCGTTTCTTATTGGATGACCAGGCTCAAGACTGGGATGCCGGAGATAATGGCGCGCTGCATTACCACCTACAAGATTCTGATGGAGTTTTCGGTCTCCATGTGGAAGAAGATGGGCCTGTCATCATGCTGGTTGTGCAAACAGCTCTGGACAGGGAGACTCGGGACCTGTATCAAATGGCGCTTGTGGCCACCGACTGTGGCTCAGAGCCTTTAAGTGCGACAGCAACTTTAATAGTCACGGTGACAGATGTTAATGACAACTGTCCAAGCTTTAGCTCTGACAGCCCCCACCGTGTGACCATCCCCGGAGACTCCCCAAAGAACATGTTGGTTGCTCAGGTCAGAGCCACAGACCCAGATTCAGCCCCGAACGCTGCCATCGTATACTCCCTCAGTCCCAAAGTCTCCGAGCGCGCCAAGAAGCTCTTTGGCCTCGACAGCCTCACTGGGTCCATCAGACTAACACAGGACCTCCAGAGTGACAACTCCGAGGAGCTGCTGTTGAAAGTGTTAGCGAGCGGCCATCACTGCCCCCCAGCAGACACTCAGGTAACCGTATCCGTGCTCCCCAAGGCGAACCAAGAGCTGGCGATCAAGATCGGGTTCATAGCAGAGCATCAAAACCAGACTATGGTGTTACCAGAGAACCAGCCCCCCACCGTCTTAGCTGTTTTAGAGCTGGAGGGTGACAGCAGCTTTAAAGGCTCATCTCTTGCCATCGAGGGCGAGGTGCCTTTCACTTTGAGCCCGCAGAATGGCAAATATCTGCTTTCCACATCAAAGCCCCTAGACTATGAGATGAAAAGCGAACATCACATTTCTGTGGTAGTGCACGGGAGATCAGCAGAAGGATCTGTGACCGCTCCTTCCAGGCGTGTGATCAGGGTGTTGGTGGCAGATGTCAATGATAATGCTCCACATTTCCTCCAGTCTCACTACCAGCTGGAGGTGGAGGAAAACAACCAGCCAGGGATGTCACTGCTGCGCCTCTCGGCGTCAGACGCAGACAGTGGATACAACGGCAGGGTGACCTACAGGCTGGGCGAACACACATCTACCATCTTTAACATTGACCCCGTGACAGGTCGACTGTCTGTCTCGGCCTCTCTGGATAGAGAACAGCAGGGTGAACACGAACTCACGGTGTTTGCGCAAGATAGTGGCTCTCCTCCCTTGGAGTCGGTGGCCACGGTATCCATTCGTGTTCTGGACCAGAATGACAATGCACCTGTTTTTCTAACCCCTCACTTCATCTTTTTCATCCCTGAGAATGTACCGCCGTTCGCCCAGGTGGGGAGGGCCGGGGTGACGGACCCAGACGAGAGAGAGAATGGGAACACGGAGTTGCATGTTGTGAACAGCAGTGGGCCCTTTGTTGTGGATAACACCCAGGGGACACTGCGCACCACCACAAACTTGGACCGCGAGACAGACGACCGCTATGAACTCTACCTGCTGGCCAGCGATCATGGGCACCCGGTCGCTTTGACTTCCACTGCCAGGGTAACTATCTTTGTGGAGGAC
The DNA here is from genome assembly GCA_028570985.1 of Heterobranchus longifilis. Taxonomy (NCBI): domain Eukaryota; kingdom Metazoa; phylum Chordata; class Actinopteri; order Siluriformes; family Clariidae; genus Heterobranchus; species Heterobranchus longifilis. The sequence continues at coordinate 6,602 of JAOVVB010209995.1, forward strand.
ATCAATGACAACCAGCCAAAAGTGATCCTTCCCAGCAGCAACTTCTCGTGCCAGACGGTCTCTCCGGCAACCATCGCAGGCACCATAGTAACAAAGATCTATGCCATCGACGAGGATTCAGGGCTGAATTCGGAGATAACGTACACTGCTGTGGCACCAGCGCCGACGCAAAACAGCAGCCCCTTCCGGGTGGATTCAAGGTCGGGGAACATCACCGTAGCTCAGCAACTTCTACAGAAAGACCTGGGAATGCATCACCTGTTCATTGTGGTCAGAGATGGGGGGAAACCAGCTCCACTTTATACCACCGTCTGGGTTAATCTGTTGGTCAATGAGAGCGCGGGGCCCTGCCACTTAGACCGGGCCCCCACCTGGACAGGGACATCTGACTTGGATCGAACCCCCTCAAAGGCTTCCATCTGTGAGGTGGAGGACACCAGCAGATCTGCTCGGCTGACACTGTTAGTCGGCCTGGGTATGATGCTGGTGTCCACGTGTTTGTTTGCGGCGACGGCTGTTTTATACCTGAAACAGAAGAGAAGAAGTCTGCGACAGAACAAGAGGGGGCACGTCGAGGAGAATGAGATTCCACTCAAAGACAAATATTACTCTGACGACTAACAGAATAAAACAAGCAATGTGTGTAATCCTCACTCGCACTTTGTCAAGGATGAAATCAGCCTGCGAATTAAATACATTCTGAATATTTGTCAAAGGCTTCTTGCATTTTGATAATCAAATTTGTTGAAATATTCTGATACACGGTGGAAAATGGGGACATTCTGTGGAAATAAAGTTGATGCATTTTCTGATAAGCTGCCAGGAAAGCATATAAGGTGATCTGATAAATGTTTAAAGTTACCAGCAGAAAAATATACAACACTGTAATTTGACACAGGTGATGTGTACGGTATTAGCCATCATAAGATAGAGCAGATCACAGCAAGGCATTGCTAAAATACCAGTCATTATCTTTAGGGATTATTCTCCATGGCTCCTGCGGTGAGAAGAAGATTGAGGTAATGGTCTGCTAAGTTGATTGGGTCTTTCTCAGATTTCAGACTCGGAGTGATGGGGAGTCTAAAGTATTTAGACACACAAAAGAGTTTAATGTTCCTCCTGTGGGGAGGTGATGAAAGTCTCTCAAGAAGCAGCTCTGTCTGAGACAACCACAGGAGGTGGAGCGCAGCTGTGGACAGGTGAGAGGCGGCAGAGGGAAGGCACACCGCCATCTCAAGTCACCGCATCACACCTGTTACCCGATAGCGCCGCTTCTCACACCACAGCGCTGGAAATCACCCAAAAGGCAGAAAAAAGCCTACTGTACTGCATCAAGTAACCCAACAGGCCTGTTGTTTTGATGACAGATGTTTGGAGTGAAATCACACTGTGCTCAAAGAAATCTTTACAAAAGGCAGTCGCTCTCATGTGTTGCTGATACATTTGTATGCTGGGGAACAATTGAAATATCAAAACCAGGTTAAGTGATGCATAAAGTATGAATGAGCCAGGGTAAAATGTGTTTACAAATCTGTGAGCACACAATTACACAAAGAGGGCAGGCTAATTGTTTTAGCTTTTACAAAAGAAAATGTTTTATTTTTTTTTTTATCTTTGCAGTACCATACACTATTGAGAAATCCTTTCAAGATACACCTGCGTTAGAGGAAAGGAGGAAAGCCACGAGCCTGTAAAACACAATGTACAACAGCCTGGTTAGTGGAGCACACAGCTTGTATAACATGAGTGGTGTTTCTCTGAGGATTTCTGAGCTAGCAGCTCAAAAATAAATAATCTAATAGGGTTGTACTGTGACACTAACTACATTAACTGCGTGGAAATAAGGGACTTATAACAAGATTGCAAATTAAACAAGCATTTTAACATAAGGAATGACAGATTCCATTAGATTAAAACGTGTATAAATTAATATTAAATCACTCTTGTGGTATAAAAGAGACATTTTTTGACCTAGCTGACAAAATGTCTAGCATCCTTACAGACTGGATTTTGGGAGCATCATGTTCTTTATTATCCACTCACATGGACATTTTTCTTTGGATTCACAGACATTTATACATTTGAGATTTTCTCCGTCATGGGTTTAGTGGTTCCCAACCTTTTTCCCCTTTTCTATCACTGACTAAACTGATGACCTACTGACATATTTTATGGATATTTCGTATTACATTAGTTTCAGAACAAGATCAACTGATAAACTGTACAATTAACCCAAATAGTGAACGCAGGAAGTTTGTGTAAAAAGGAGACATTTGGATGAATTCTGAGTAGATTATTTCCTGGCAATATTGCATCAGCGTTGACTTTCTCTGATATTTTTTAGGAACCTTTAGTACAATTTTCTGTATTATGTGAGTTTTTCTAAGTTTATATCTTAAATAATAATCAAAATTTAACAATATTACAAAAACAATAATTTCATTTAGTTTTCTTTACAGAAATGAATGAAATGCTGAGATTATATATAATGTATACAGCTATTTTTGCATTCACGCTTTTATACAGTGTGTACTTTTCATATTTTTTTGTAGTTTTTTGTAAATTTCCCTATGTTGTGTGCCTTACTTTTTTTGAATAAACATTAAAAAGTTGTCTTACACCCCTTAAAATCAAGAAGGCCTCGCAACCCCCCATTAAGCTTTGGCGACCCCTAATAGGGGTCGGGACCCCCAGGTTGGGAACCAGTGGGTTAGAATACAGTACATAAACAATACATAAATGACAAGTGGACCAAACAGTTGGGATAAAAATGCCAAAATATTGATTAGTGCATCTCTTAAATACAGTAGACATAAAAACATGTTTTTTAAAAACAGCAACAGCCATGAATATCTAATAAATGTCATTGTTTAAATATGTTTCTCATTTCTGTATGTACCCTATATTGTCTGCCCGGGTTTTTCAAATTAAAAAAAAAGAAAAAAAAGAAAAAAAAAGTGTGGGATAAAACTCCTCATGTGCCTGCTGCTGTGGCAGGAGAAAGCCTGCCATCTGCTGGACACCGGTGAAGCCAAATGTGGCTCTTTATTTCTGGTATTCTGCCAGAGGGTGTAGATGAATCAGAGGACAGTCTCTCACTCCACCACAGTCAGGTCACCTGAGATCAGTGATGCTTTCCTGCTGCATGCTGCTCTGCTCCGCTCACAGCACATCTCATCTTAATCAAATTCAGATTTTTTTTTACTAAAGCTGAACATTTGGCGTTGCGTGAGCTGACATTGTCAAAGAAACCAGCTGGCACCGACCCAGACACCCAGTGGATTATTTCTGAGATACACCTTAGGGGTTTTATGATCACAAATGACATAACAATCCAGTCTAATTAAAATAGCAGTGATGTTTTTCTTATCAAAGAAACTCATAGTGATGCTGAGAAATACTCCCTCAATGATCAGGCTTAAAAGGCACTATCTGACTTGAGTAATCCACATATCCATGGTCTGTGAATGCCACTTTAAGCTTGCTTTTAAATGGGAACATTCCAGGACTAAATAGTCCCATTTAAGAGATAAATGAAGCACATATCCATTTTTTACCAGCTGGAATCTTTTTAATGTTCAGTGTTGTATCTCAAACACTGCAGTCAAACAGATAGTATCTGGCAGTTTCCTAAGTCTGGAGAGCATCACCTGACTCATATTGATGGTGTAACTACAAATTCCCTTCACTGTCCAGGATGCCCTATATGGATTTTTTTTCAGCCGATACCGATAACTGATAATTACCTGCTTCTCATGCTGACAAGATAATTCAGTTCACAAACTGCAGTTTATGCACACCTGAGAGGCTAAGATGTAATGAGCAAAGCTGGGTGATTTAATATTCCACAGCTCTGACCTAACCAAATCTAACTGACATCACTAATTTTTAAAGAGCCCCTCTCATGAAAATCAAGTTTTTAACCATGTCTATATGGCATTTTTTTTAGTTCCTGCTACAACACATATGAATCTGAATGTCTGCCTTCAAACTGCAGTGTGACAACGACAGTCTAAAAAAATCTGGATTCAGACAGCCGGGTTTTATGACATCATATGTCTAAGGAACCAATCAAGTCACTTGTGGCTGGGACATTACTGCCCATAATGCCCCAGCCACAAGTGACTATA
>JAOVVB010210005.1:0-10731 GCA_028570985.1 Heterobranchus longifilis
CTGGTGCCAAAAAACAAATTATATCCAAACTTAGTACTCGTATCGGTACTCTGTATCGGCAAGTACCCAAATGTTAGTACTTGTACTTGGTTTGAAAAAGTGGTATCGGTGCATCCCTACTTAATACCGTGTTCACATCATATGGGATGGATGCTAGAGATGGGAAAGATTCTCATGATTTATGAGCATCCACATCATCAAGACGGTTGTGTGATTAGGGAGTTGGTCATTTGAGGAAAAAAAAAACTGTGCATTGACAATATAACATCATATCCATCCATTCTGAGGACGTTAGAGAAGAAAACAACAGCTGCCTGCGCACCTGAACATGCTATATATGCTACTCAGCATCCAAATCAGTAGCCAGATGTTACCTTTTTTGTCTGATTTTAGATCACACATGCTGCCACAAGGATTACTGTGATAGCATACCTTCAAAAATTCATATTAATGTCATACTCACATTTCCCAGAAATAACCAAGATTAAACATCCACTGCAGGTAGAGAACTGCATTACTTTATTGTTGTCATTTTTTTCAGCAAATCACTGTGGAGCCTCCAGTCATTTTTTTCCCTCCTAATTTGCATAAAATTAAAATAGAAACAACATTGAAAATAATGTCATGTGCATCATATGCTTCTGATGTGTTGGCCTTAAGGCAACTGTCAGAGTGATTTGAAAAAATAACTTGTAACATGATCCAAATTGTGGGTTGATAATGGATGCTCTAATCCAGGATGTTTGTAGCTGCTGCATTTCTTTTTTTAATTTTTGCTGCAAAAGCAATCTTATACAACTGTATGAATCTATGTATATAGGTTTTTTTTGTATATTGTATTGTCTCTTGTTCTGGAGCTGGGAGGTGTGGGTTTAGGAATATTATATTATATTTATGTTGAAATGAAACTTAATTTGGGTGGTTGATGACCCAATATGCAACTTACGCAAATGTGGAAACTGCATGCCTCCAGGTCACATACACAGAGAATGGACTTTTCAGGGAAGTAGGAGACATCTTGTATTTCGCAGTTGAATCTCTGTAAACAATATTTGCATATAAATGCATATAATAGATAGATATAGATGAATGAGGGAGAAGGGGCAGATATGATTACGAAAGTTTAAGGAGATCTTTAAATAATGTCTACTGACAAATCCATCCCAAGTCCAGACCTTTCTTGAGGTTGACAGTTCATTCTTGACTTGCAGTTGACAAAACAATTAACCATAACCACCATTAACCTCCCATCATCTCTTATTCCTCCCATTTCCTCCCTCCTACTCCTCTCTGTTGTATTTCCTCTCTCACGACTATACAGATACAGCTTTAATACCTGGGTCGCGCCACGGGGTGCAGCTTAAGCGATAAGCATGCAAATGAATTGACGTTTATTCTGTTTTGTAAGGCATACAGTGCATATATATTGTGCTCAGAGGACGCAAACAGCAATGCAGACAGGTGGCAATGGATGATGTGTTTGTGAAGTGGATGATAGGTGTAAAGACAACAATTAACATATAACAATTGCATGTAAATATGGAGAAATATGGAGACAAAGAGACAGTGAGGGAAGCAATACACTAGGGATTGACTAAAGTGGCTGTATTTCACTCAGAAGAATTCCAACACCAGGACGTGCAACAGTCTGCAGCTAAAGACACAGCATAACGTTAGCTTACCAGTAGTCTGCAGCTGCACTTTTCCAGACACCACGACCACTGCCGGGGTCGGAGGGGGTCGGTGATGATGATGACAACAGAACGGGAAAATCCTCCTGCTTCCCTGAAATCACGCGTGGCAACATTTTGCCTTCCTGTGTAAACAAATAACGGACGGTAAAGCATGTGGGCCCCCACAGGACTTAAAGGTGCAGCTTGGAAACTCATGGTGCATTCAGGTTAACTCCGAGTAGTCTTGCATAGCCAGTTCCAGTGTATATTCACTCTTGGATAGGGAAAAAAAAAACCTCTCTGGCTTGGTTTGCATTTCTTTAAACCAATCACAATCGTCTTGGCCGGCACTACGGCCCGGATACAGCGACGGGGTTTCTGCAAAATGGTGTTGGAAGGGAAGTTGTTTTGGTGGAACATTAACACAAAAATGTTGTAAACATTCTTTGTAGATCTTTACAATCATTCACCAAAAGAACAGAGCAGGCCTGCCTTATTGCACGATCTAAATCTTCAGAACTTGCCATTTTCAGCGTGTAGGTTGATTGCTCAGAGGCTGCTGTAGTTGGTTCCCTTAGAAGGGGCTTTGAGAATGGGACCACGAAGGAGAGGAACTTTCTGTCCGCACAGGAAGTAAGGCTTTATCCAGGCACTGTTCACCCAGTAAACCAGACTAGCTGAGAAACTCAAGCTGTTGTTGTAAAGAACCCTTCTGCCCTCAGTTTGTTCCCAATTGACTTGAAATAAGTTAGTTATTAACTAGCTGAACCCAGGCCAGCTATTATGCATCACTCATCCAGCACCAAGGTCCATCTGGAAGACCAGTGACTATAGCCCATCACTGAGGCTCCGGCCGAGGACAGAGCTTGTAAACCAGATGTGCCGCTGCGTCCCCAGGGTTGGTTTGGGTATTCAGCAACATGTACTGTAGTGTGTATTCATGGGTAGGAAAAAGAAGATGACGACAGAAAAAAAAATACATGAGCAGATTAAGAAACAGGTCACACGCACAGACAAATATGCGCAGCCTCGAACACACATGAGATATCCACATGTACATCCCCACACACACATTTACACACACACACACACAGTGTGTCATGGGGCTACTTTCGGCCTCCAAAGTAGGTTTATTAGACATGCCACAGATGGACTATCTGTATTCTGTCCAACTGAAATCACTGTCAGTGTCACTCAAAGCTAAAAGCAGAATGAATCAGTAGGTGGCAGATTGCAGATAGGCACACACAGTACTTGCCTGGGATGTCTAATTTGCCAGTGATGCTAATAGCCTCACCTAATTCGTTTTAGCATTACAAAGTAATTATTACCATTTCACAGTCTGTTGACAGTGGAGGCAGCCAAATATAGAAAGTGACATTGGCTAATATCATGGCATGATGACAAACCACAGTGTCAGTTTAGGGAAGGGGGGGGACCCCTAGTTTTGATGGGAAATGAAGAATGTGTCCCCATCTAGACTGTTGTGTTGTGATTTGTTCTGTGGGAATTAAGACAATGCACAGACAAACCTCAATAAAACCACAGTACTATCAGGAACATCGACTTTCAAACCCGAGTGCAGGGATTTCATCTTACTCAGCTATGTCCGTCACCACCAGTTAGAGTTGTTTTGATACCAGTGCCAGTATTGGAAATGCCTAAAATAATACTGCCTAAAACCAATCCGATACCATGAAATGTATCCCCCCAAAACAATCTACTTTAAAGTAGTTTATTTATGTTCTTTACTTTTGGCCATTTTGTTTACCTCTAGGTAATATAGGTAAACAGCAGTGTAACGATCACTTACTCACTGTGCTAAATTTATGATTTGTCTTATACCTGTAGACGAATCCGGGTTGTAGGTTCTCTTGTAAACCTGCATATAACACTGTAATCTATGGAAAGGATTTAACTTTTTAAGCGCCTTTACCAAGAAATCTGTCCTACATGGGCCTCTGTACATTTCCTGGCCAACATTCCACTTATACAATATTGTGTTTCAGAATTATTTTATGCATTATGCATTTCTTCTGATAACATGGAGTTTGATTATTTAAATCTAATGCCATGGTGGTGGTGATTATAATAATGGTTATATCAAATAAATGTAACAACAATAAGAAAAAAATAGGAGTAATGTTATGTTCTTTTCTATCATATCATTATTATTATTATTTATTGGTATATTATACTTAATTTCATACTTTCAGCATGAGCAGCTCCGAGGGGCACTGTAGAGGGTAGAGGAAGTGGCTGCCGGGCTGGTGTCTTCGGTCCACTGCTGCTCTCTGTCTCTTTTTGCCAGAGCTTGGGCCTCCTGCCTTGTAGCCCGGTCCTCCCCCGCCTCAGTGATGCTGGACGACATCTCCTGAGCCATCAGTATCCGGGCCTTGGTGGTCTTCCTCCTGACCCCTGAGGGGGTGGGCTCTGGGGATTGGGGACAATGGCTGGTTGATTCTGGGGCGGGGTGTTATGACAGTGGTGGTGAGGTGGTCCCACGCTGCGGCCTGGACGGCATGACTCGCATTGACTAACCAGTCAATGGCCATTGGGCTCAGTGGGTGGAGGCCACACCTCCTGAACCCAGCCACTACCATTCTCAGCTCCCTCATCCTTTGGTAGGAGTCTCTAAGTACCCTTGAAAACTCCTTCTTGGAAACCAAGAAAGAGGGGCTCACGGTCGATTGATTGTGAGATGTGTGTGGTGGCAGGCACAGTAGAATGAACCCCTCCATACAGCTCTGGATCCAGATGGGGCTGATAGCTGTCCATGACAAGCAGCTGCAGGTGCTCCAGCGCGGCAAACTTCAGGAAGTGCTCGACAAACCACTTCCTAAACTGCTGACTGTCCATGTACCCTGCTGATGACTTCCGTAGAGGGCATCAGGAACTCCTTTCTTGTTATTGGGGCCCGCTGGATATCCCCCCTTATAGATGACAAAATGTGGGACATCCTTCCCAGCCATGTTGAGGAAGGCCAGGACAGTGATGTGGTCCAGGGTTAGGGGGGTTAAGGGGGTTGCCTCTGGGCCTGCCTATATGTGTGTTTGGTCCTCCTCCAGCTGTCCAATAATTTAATGAATTGAGTAATCGCCCTTGGAATCATCTTTGTCTGAGGAAAGGGAAGGATGGGATGGTGTGGACGGTCTTTCAGCAGAATGAACGTCCAGGGAGAAGTCAGAGCCAAAATCTCCTGACTGCAGCTGCTGGCCCCATAATGCACGTGAAGCGCACAAGTGTGGGCATCACCGATGGATCGAAAGTAAAGCCGCTGACGGACTATAATAACACCAAGTACAGTGTGGATGTCCTAGATCAGATGGCTAGGGCATACTACTGTGAAAGGTGGTAGACGTAGATAGCCAGTGGCTATGTTCTACAACATCCTCCACCTGGCTGGGATCAATGCCCACATCCTCTACAAGGAGTGCACCAGCAACAAAATAGCCCTGAGGAAGTGTAGCATGAAGTGCAGCATGCAGCAATGGGCAGAGGAGCTGAGAGTGGAGATCATGGAAGGAAAAAGGGCAGCACGGCAGTTCGCTCAAGGTCCTGGTGAGCAACCACCGTGGCAGACACCAAAACAGAGACAGTGCCAGGTTCAGAGAAGCTGCAATCCTACTACTAGAATTGGAGAGTGGTGTGTGCGTGTGTGGGTGGGTGTGTGTGTCCTTGCATATATCGAGACCTCTCCATCCAATCCCCTTCACACTTAGGTGTATCACTTGGGACCCAAGGATGTGCCCTATTAACTTTGGTGCAATTTGGACATGTGACACGTTCGATATTAATACAATTGGAATAAACAGCAAACATCACTCTGTGGCGCAGCGGGGACAGGGCTTCAGGCTTCAGACTGAACTGTCAGCTTCTGAGTCAGAGACGGCAGCAGGTTACAGCCCGTTGTATTATTAAACATTCACATTTAAAAAAAAAAAAAATTCTTCATGTCGCAGAAACCACTGAGAGTACTGTATTCTCTGTGATTGTTTGGTGCTCTTTGCACAGATAACACTCACCGTCTGCTGTTATTTAGAAGTAGGCAAGAAAATAGTAGAAAAAACACATTTATTTCCTAAAAGTCCCCCATTATTTCCTTTTTTTAAAAGCTTTTATTGTAAAGCAGCAAAACCAGGATATGTTGGGTTTTGGCACCAACTTCACATACTTGTAACTCCTAAAGCTGAAGGCGAACATGAGATGGTAAAATGAAGCAGATATGTCAAAGAACAAATGGGAACGGAGGAAAGAAACTCAACTTTAAACCACAGAGATATAAGCTACTAAAGTACTGAGTGCTGAACACACAAGACTTTTCTCCCATGCAGCGTCACTCTGCCCCTAAGTTCGCCATACTAACTTATAACCAGGGGTGAAAGTAGGGCGGTACGGTCCGGTACTCCGTACCACTAAAAGATTCAGTGCCGGTACGCAGTACCAGGAAGATCGGAAAGCAGCTGCCTGCCACAACCCTCATATATCCCGTCACGATCACATTTCCAACGAGAAAACACATCTGCCAACATTAGGCCAATATCAACAACAGTTAGTTTTCTCATAAATTTCAAAGTGTTCCAGTGTCAGTGTGTTCCTGCCTAGCACAGACCTGTTTTTTTTTCAATATTTGCTGAAGGGGAAACTCGCTGCCTTGCCAAAACTGTTTAGTTAGGCCAACTGAAGCTGCTCCACTAACCACGGAAGCCATGCGCACCCCTGCGAGCAGTGCGTGGCTCATCTGCTTTTTTCTTTTACACGGCTGGTTTTCTCTATGTCCTGGTAAAAAAAAAAAACAGGTAAAAACTACACAGAACTATGTATAAAAGGAAAAAAAGTGAGTGCAATCTGTTTAAAAGTGATTCAAATAAATACCTCATCATACCAGAGGCAACACGATGCAGCAGAGCAACTTTGTGGGTGTTTTTACATTTCATATTAAAATAAATCAATGTGTATCCATGATCCTGTAGTTAAAACAACCCAGTTAATTAATTCACTACCAAATTATATAGTGTACACTTCACAGTATAGTGTACACTCCACAGTTAGAAAATTAGTTTTTCACTGCATGAGAAAACTGAGTTGTGATGTTAGAGCCTACGTCATCTGGCGGAGGTTTTCCAGGGCTCCTCTGAGAGCGTCCTCCACAAACAGAACGCGATTGCAGCATTTATAACCCACTGGTATTCTTTCCCCATTATATAATGATGGGACTCAGTGAATGCATGCGGTGTCGGTGCACAGGCCCGGTTTTTACACTGACAGATTTCTGAAATTCATGGGTTCGACTGTATTTAAGAAGATTCATCGTAATGCTGTGTTGACATTACCTGCAACATGCAAACACTCTACAAGTCATTTTCAATGGAAGCCGGTGATATGACGCTACAAACTGACGGTCAACACCGACGGTTACCTGACAACAACTCTGCGACAATGTAGCTGGCCACGCTTCACTGTTTGTAGCTTTTGTCGTCAGTAAGGTGAACACAGCATTATGTTGTGTTCAGACCAGACGCAAATAAAATAACCTACTCGCTTAATTCACGCGAGTTTGGACGCTGGAATCTTCTGTTTTGACTCGCTTCATTCGTACGATTACTCACATCGCTCGCCGCCGGAAGTTCAGATTTTTCAACTCACGCGAATGAGCAAATTTGCGTCATCGCTTCATCGTGCCGCGTCATTCACGTCGCCCGACCAGAACTTGCGTCTAATCGCGTCTTTATATTGACTTTATATGTAATTCGTTTGCGCAAATTCATTTATTTGCGTCTCGTGTGTACATGACATTAGTCTCTGAGCTAACATGACTCCTGCATTCTGTATCCTGCATAAACAGTGAGATTAGAGAACTTTTTCTTGTCTCTTTTTTGTGTCTCAGTTTTAAGAGGAGCATCTTCAAAGAGGAAGAGGAGTTCTCTCTATGCAGTAAAGTCAGCCTCTCGGGAGTTTCTGTCCCCACAGAAGGAGGAGAAGAAGGCCCAAATCATGGACAACCTCAATGGAAACTGTAAGTTTAAGGGATACATTTAACATGATATAGTAGCAAACATGTTTGTAATGTTTTAGGGGAGGCTTTGCTTGATTCACTGATGATCTGCTTGTTTACAGTTCCTTCAAACAACCGGATCTCCTTCCAAGAGATTCTTTCAAGTCCCCTGAAAATAATGAAGATGACCTTGAAAACAGGTAGTGTACGCATGCAGCTGTCAGATCTAAGCTCTGTATCTTTAACAAGTCAGCTTTTCCAGAAATTTAGAAAAGTTAGGATACTTTTTTCGTGATTTTTTCATGCCGAATGACTTATTTCCAAGACACTTATGAGCACATCTCTGCGATTTAAAGTGGTGCTTTTGCATGATTCTTTGTGGAGAAACTCAGAATTGCTTTAGTCGAGGACATTATATATTATATATAAATATATAATAATATATTATATTATATATAAATATGTTCTGTTTTGTTTTGTATAAATCATAGACTGTTATAAAGAATGGACAGAGTAAGAGTGACGTCACCTGTTGGTTTGTGGACTCTCGTTTTGAAGCCACAAGTTTAGAATTTGGCCGTCGCCATGTTGAGTTTTTTGGAGCCAGAAGTTGACCATATTTGGACAAGAAGGCAACGCTGAGGACAATGACGTGGTCATGCCAGTGTCGTCTCATCAAAATAAAACACATGACACCTGCTGCAAATACCACAAACCCGTGTGTGGAAATTGTGCGAGAATAAAAGTCCCTTGCGATGATTATGAAGCTTAAATAGCCGCTCACAGCAATTCAAGTAGTTATGGAATTTCGTCACTTCTAATGTTACTGCCAGGTTTGCTTCATTACTTCTGAATTCGTCTCGCTCGCCAAAGGGTAGCCATCTTGAACTATCAGGAAATGGAAAGACGTTAATATTGTGATGTCAATATTTACTAATCTACATAAGATGAAAACATTACTCGTCAAGAACACTTAGCAGTTTGTTCTGTTTATGAGTGTACACTTTAACCTATTTTGTATTAGTTTGTATTTTTTATTGTCTTTTTTCTTTCAGCATCATACATGACTGATGAATCGTACAGATGGTAAGAACAAATCTTACTTCTCATTCATCTGAAAGTATGTTTAGTCCTTGTCAGGGTTGTATGAAGAGGCTGAAGGACTTACTTCAGAGAAGTGCTTTAGAATACACTGAAGAGGTTCATGGTAGAAGATAATAAATACCCAGATAAGTATCCTTTTTGTGGACATGCTGCATTGTGAGAACACTGTCCCTGAGTCAGCTGCCGGATCCTGTTTTGAGCATCCATCATCTTGCCCACATTTCTTTTAAATGGCCTTGCGCTCTACAAACATGTTGTCCATTCTAAAGTGACTCAAGCCAGATGATACAATTCACTAAGTACTTGGTGAATTGAGAGACTGTAATAAACTTAAATAGCAGGAAGCTGCAGAAAGGAAAGATAACTAATAGACTTTTCCTATTGAGTTTGTCATTGGCAGTGCTGTGCTAGTTACTGAAAAATAGTAATTAGTTACAGTTACTAGTTACCTCATTAAAAAAGTAACTGTTATAGGTCTGCAAAATATATTGGTTTTTTTTATTGTCGTTGCAAATCAACTTGCGTAAAATAAACACATTGCGAAAGACTGACATATCGTGAAAGACGCTTTGAGTACGTTGAAAAAGCATTGATAAAGAGTACTGATAGACTGTTAATTTATCACAAGTAATATCATTATTGCAATGTTCAACAACGTTATCACATATTTTCCTCATATTATACAGCCCTTCTCAGTTACCTTACTAAGTACTATCACCAAAAAGTAATGCGTTACTGTGATAAGTAATGTTTTAGTTACTTTTTAAATCTTTCTTCACGAGTTTACCCTACGAACACACTACGAATTAATGAGGGGCAACTGAGTGCACCATTAAGTTCAGTGGTCAGTGCCCGCACTCATTTCGTTGTTTGTTTGCATAACTCAGAAGGTAAACATTGCCACACCGGTGACTTCAGGGACGCAGGACAATTTCACAGTTCAGTTGTTTCCCCGTCAGTCCAGCAGTGGCCGTGGTGTTTGGAAAGTACAGCTGCAAGCTAACTGTTACACTGGTAAGCTAACTGTTATCTGTTGTAATCCTTTTGAGTGTAACACAGCCACTTTAGATCATTTAGCTTTAACGTTACCTGCTGCCAAATACCCAGCCGTAGTTTGCAGTCTGCTCTACTTTTGTTGTCATCTTTTATCTTGAAATATCTCCACACTGCCGACATCGCTGCTCCTCTCTGCCCCGTTCAACTGACGAGAGTAACAAACCTTTCAGTAATGGTAATTTAGTTACTTAATTTAAAAAATGTGTTAGAGTACTAGTTACAGTAAAGTAACAGTTACTGTCCCAACACTGTGCAACATAAAACAGGTTACCTTGGACAGTCGGCATGCAGGCATTATGGGGGAATGCTAAAGAGGTCAAGATTTACATCCCTTTGCATCTTGACTGATTCTCATTACAGTACGAATGGTCAGCCAGCAGCTGGTTAGCTTCATTTAGCATAAAGACTGGAAACAGGAGGAAACAGATGGCTTGGCTCCATGAGCTAGATGATGCAAAACGACGTGCTGGCATATCTCTGCAGACCTCCGCTACTCTGTGTGCTTTCGCCACGGAGAGAAACCAGAAACACCGTTCATCTGCACACACTGCCCACGATGACACAGAGCTGGTTTAAAATCGGCAAAGTATCCCTTTAACTTTAGCTGTCGTGCTTGCTTGCCGTTGTTTAACCTGAATCAGTCGACAACATCACTCATGCACACACGTGACGTCGCACTCGAGGCAGGTGGCGCGTGAAACAATGACGCAACTGCGGGAGACATATGCAGACATCGGAACATAACCTATTTACTCACGTTAAGTGAAAAAAATATCAAAACAACTTAAATTTATATTCTTGCAAAAGCACTTTCAATGTCTATTTATGTCTATTATCAAAATCTTTCCAGGCCTTGATTCCCCCCCCCCTCAAATTCACAAACTTCCAAGGATTTCAAGGACC
>JAOVVB010210016.1:0-10731 GCA_028570985.1 Heterobranchus longifilis
ATCACGCTATTCTCCCCAGTCACCCCCCCGAACAGGCGCCCCGACCGACCAGAGGAGGCGCTACTGCAGCGACCAGGCCACATACCCCTATCCGGCTTCCCACCCGCAGACACGGACAATTGTACCTGTATGGACACCCGACCAAGCCGGAGGAAACACGGGGGCTTGAACCTGTGACCCTCGTGTTGGTGGGCAGGAAATTTACCAATGCACTACCCTGACGCCCTATTTCAACCATTTCTCCAATACTTTTTGGCTATTTTAACCATTTATCCATTACTGAGCTTCAACTGTTCATCTATTCAGCTAACGTTACTTTTAGCTAACTATTTAAACCGTTTATCCAATACTTTTTGCTAACTACCATTTCTACATTACATTAAGCTAATTATTTGTTTAGTCAATAGTTTTAACAAACTACTTCAACCATTTATGCATTACTTCTAACTATTTCAATCGATTTTTACTTTTAGCTCATCATTTGAACTGATAAGTCATTACGTTTAGCTATTTATTTCTACATTTATTCATTAGCCTATTTTTAGCCACCTCTTTAAACTTCTGCGCTCACTTGCTAACATACTGTAACTGTAACATGTAGTGTTCAGGTGTTACAGTCGACTTAATGCTAAGACGTGGATATATTATTTTAATCAAATCATTATTTCAAATTTTTTTAATTAGTTGAGACTATCATCTTTCCACGTACCCCACAGGACCAAGCCAGAATTACTCACATAAAGATTACTCACATAAAGGAGGGAGAGACGGAGGAGAGGCATGTCCCAGCAGGTCCTCCCTGCACACCCAGAGCTTTGTCGGGGGGGGCTGCTACTGTCTGGCCGTGGTGTGCAGGAGCTGGGAAGTCCTGCTAGCTTCACCGACGCTATTCCTCCACAGGAAAAAGGCCACAGCAGGCCAGTTCTCAGCGGGACGGGGCAGACGGAGCAGGGTCTCCACAGGGAAGGGCTACTGGAGAAGGAGGAGGTTCAGGTTATGCTCAGGTCATCTCAGGGGGAAACATTCAGCCCACCGCAGGATGTGGATACCTCTCTGTCAATGTACGACCCATTCTCCAAATATATATTTTTTTATCAACAAAATGAATCTGTTCACTGCCTATGCAGAATACTTAAAGGTCCCATATTGTAAAAAGTGAGATGTTCATGGCATGCAGGTCTAGGTGCTATATAAATACTGTAGTTTCAAAAGTTTCAAAAGTATCAAAACGCTCAATCCACGGAGAAATACACACAGCCCGTATTCAGAAACTGCCTTTAAACGAGCTGTCAGGACTTCCATAATGTTGTGATGTCACAACTATACTATATATAGGTAGAAAGTGCAGCTACAGTGCTTTTTCAGTCATTCCCCGACTGCAATGACGGTGCAGAGACGCTGAGAACACAGATGCGGAAGACACGGAAACACTGACCAATCACAGCAGACTGGGGGGGGCTTAAAGAGACAGGCGCTATAACGGAGCATTTCAGACAGAGGGTGTAGAACCAGATTTCCTGAAAATGTAAAAAAAAAGAAATTGTAAAAAATAACTTTGTTGGCTAAACAAAAGTGAAAGTAATACGTAATATGTGTAAAATAATCCTGTATGCTGGGGAGTTTCTAACTGTACGGTTGATCTGCATCATAATTTGGATCGTTGATGAGATGTCTCCATGTGAACCAGATGAATGTGTCCTCTGTTGCCCAGCGCAGGTTGATGTAAGCAGAGAACACATGGTGGTGCTGCTGAGAGCTGTCATACGATCCTCCTGGGAGAGTCATCTCCACATGGACACATCCCACGGGGTGCCGTCATACCCCTGGAAATCAGGAGTCCGAGTGTCGGTATATACAATATGTGCACTCTCTGGAGGGTAAGTCTTCCTCGGCACTAAGAAGATCTCTTTATCTTTTATTAAGATATCACAGTAGGAAGAAACCCCAGAGAAAAAGTCTGGGAAAGGTCAAGTGCCTGGGAGGGACAGGAGGGGGGAAAAAAAAAAGAACATTTTTCATCCATGATTGATGATGATCCGCCTGCAAAGCGCCACAGCTCGCTGTGTGGAGCAAACACAGAGAGGTCACACACACACACGAGGATGAACAGCTCTCCTTCACTCTCTTGACCATTACAAAGTCACACACGCACACACACACACATCACAAAGGAATATGCACAGACTCACAGAGATGGGTTTTACAGCTCTAAACCCAGAGGGATCAGACAGTAGGCAGACTGAGTGGATAGAACTATTAAGTACATGTGGTGTGACAGAAGGTCAAGAACTGCCAAAGCTTCAAGACTTATGTAATTAAGTAGATCGGGTGGTATAAAAGAAAAAAGCTAATTTTAAGGCTTGCAGCGGTGCAGCGAGGCTTCAATAATGATGCTCCGGGTCAGGAGAAATCGATGCATTTTATGTTTACGGCAGCAGCATGCAGAGCTACAGTAAGATAGGTGTTAGTAGAGGTTAGGCATGAGGTTAGTAGGTGTGTTTTTACATATCAGATCAAAAACCACCAAAGCTCAACAAAGAAAAGCATGCCACCTTCAGAGACTCGTCGACAGAAAGTCTGAAGCGACCAAACATCGCAGTATTCGGCAATTTGTTGGCACAAAAAAGTGCAAGAACCCCCAAAAAGATGTCAAAACAAAAGTGCTTCCGTGTCTTTTTAGCTCGGTAATTTTAGCTGTTTTAGCCTTTTCTTCCAACACATCCTGTCCAGCAACAACCGGACTCCTGCAGAGCCAAACGACAGCAGTAATTGCGACCCACGTTGATGTTTTGTTGTTAGGCGGTGCCCTCTAGTGTTCGTAGATATTATCGCCCCAGAAATTAGGAAGTCATGTGACAGCATATTTACTGTAGCGCGAGAAAGACACTTAGGGTGTGTGTGTGTGTCTGTGTGTGTGTGTGGGGGGGGGGACCCGTTTGAAAATAAAATTAAACAGAAAGTTATTTTTAACTTAACGTAACAACCGGAACTACGTCACGTTACGCATCATGGGACAGGCCACGTCATGTGACATTACGCGGCACGTAATACCGCAAACACAACGTTCGGGTATGAGGGTGAAAGACGCTCATATATTCATCATATTTACTCCAACCACTAGGGGCGCTATTTTAGTAAACGCTCATATGAGTCGTATTAGAGAGCAGGAACAAACGATAAATATATTAATCATATGGTTTGGAGGACGTGTTGACTTTGACTGTGTCAAAGTGTTTAATGAAACGTGAATATGGACACTAGGGGTGATCCAGAAGAGTCGATCTAAGGAGCATGATTCCACTGCAATCTCACTGTTGAATCGTCGCAGTGGCGAGAAAACATGATTATGAAACAAAGGATCATTCCATTTGTGATATATGGGGGTGCTGAAAGTCTGATTTGACATAGAATTGCTTGGTTTCTCACAATAAATCAAGTTAGCCTATTTGGGTATAAATACCAGCCTATTAATAATACTGTTAATAACAATACATACATACATACAAATACATGTATTAATCGAAGCACTATCACTAGTTCACAAACAATTCTCGACAACGCGACAACGGCCCCCATATTGTTTTCACCTTGTGAGTCTGTGTGTGTGTCATCATGGCAACATGTGGTCCTGGAGACCACAGAACTACCACAGAGACAGATTACTTTGCTAGGTGTTTATATTTGTATGTGGATTTTTATCACCACAACGGTGCAAGATACCGCCACAAAAAAGTGTGTAGTTGAGATCAAAATGAAGGCCGATTTTGAAAATGGGTGTGGTCTGAGAAAGGGCGCCGGAAGTAGGTGGGTAGGAAATAAATAAGGGGCCCCCCAACTTTACGCTCCTGGCCCCATTTAGCGTCGCAGCTGGTGCAATCCCATCGCAAATGATGCTCTTTAGTTTCCCTTCTGTCTGTGGTTTGGAGGAATGAAATTAGGGTTTTCTATTTTCAACCAGGAAAAGCAAGCAGGCTAAGAAACTGAACTGTTCTGTCTATGATCATTTCAGTACTACGGACAGTGCCGCACCTAAACACGCACCCCCAACACACAACAAACAGCGCTGTCCGTTGTTCTGAAACAACAGCTAATAGTCACATGCATCTCTGCCAGTATTTTTGATTTGCTGTTTTTCTGTTGATACATAAAGCTTAAACAGAGGAGGATCAATGAGCAAAAGACAAAAAAAAAAACATGATTCAAATATCAGTCGATGATCAGCAAGATTGACTGTAAGTTGTTAGTCGGGGGACACATGTAGCAGCTGTAGAGACGTGTGGTCGACTCCTGTGTTGAGCAGCTGTATTAGTATATGTTTCAAATGTATTTTAGAATTTTTTGCTATTGATTTTACTTGATTAGTGATATGGGGTTTTCCATTGGCACTTTTGGCCACGCTGAGCCAAACTGAGCCTCGCTGATTAGCTTTTTCATTACCGGTTTTAGCGTGTCGCGTCCTTCTCTGGAGTATGTGGCGTTACATGGTGTTAGGACATACACCGATTACATTACTTGCCCACCACCCCCACCGCTTGCTTTTTTTATAGAGATAAAAAAAACATTGAGTTTATTTTTGCAGCACCAACCCTGCATCTGCTCGACAGGCTGCAGCAGCACAGAGGAGTCAGATTTCCCTTTCACGACAAGACGATGGTGGATGAGTTGGTGTCAATATGAAAAGGTGAAGAGCTATATATCTATATAATTTATAACAGAGTATCAGTGTGTTTTCTTGCAAAATTCACCCGGGGCTTGCGGATATAACAGACAGACTCTGGTGTTCCGTACAAATTACCTTTTTTCGCTGATTAAATACTACCGGGTCATGAATAAAATTTAGACGTGTTATCTCCAGTCCCCCTTCTTTCATTCCCGCCCGAGCAAGAGGCATCCACTTTCTGTTTCTGTGAGATTCAGTAAGTTTCACAGAGAATCGACATCGCTTAACAAGCGAGCGAGGGAGGGAGGACGCATGCTCCAGGTCCCGACAGCTTAAGATCACTAGAGCAGTAAAGATGGACTTAATTTATGCTTCTTACAGATCTGTAATTTGTATGAAATGATTATTAAGTTATCACAAGTTGTTAAATGTATTACATTTTGTTGAATACATGCTTTGAAATGGGCATTTTAACGTCAAGTGGATCTGGACTGCAGCAGCGAGTCTGTCAACACAGCAGCTGTGTTATTTAATAACGGCTCAATAAAGTTAACATTAATTACATCAATTTAATATTTTAATTTTACATTTTGGGACGTGGGCAGCGCCGATGGGCACTTCTGCCTCACGTCTGAACCCGGTGGCTGCCAAAACGGGCCGTGCAGCAAAAGCTCGACCGGAGCACATACATCTGTGGTGAACACCTGGCGTTGTCCCAACTTTATTAACCGGTGGAAAAATGTCCCGACCGTGGCATCCCTGTTCTGGAGTAGGGCCCAAGCAAGCCCGACCATGACGTCTCCTCGGCCACAGCCAACCCGTAACGACCCCCTTTCTCCGCTTCTCCCCTCCTCAGCGTGTTGTGAGTGCGAGCGACTCCACTCGTGAGCAGAGAAAAAGGTGTTTTTAAAAGTCTTGTGAATTCAGCTCTCAGTGCTTTTGTATCTTCCAACTGAATCTCTGTGGTTTGAAGTTTTAATTTCTCTCCTGTGTCCCTGTTTTTACTCTCAGATATCTGCTTTATTTTACCGTTTCATGAAGGAGTTGTGTTAAGTTACTGCCGATGAAGACCCAACATTTCCTGATTTTGCTTCTTCAAAATAAAAGCTTTTAAATAACAAAATATCGGGGGACTTTTATTGTGACATTTTTTTTTTTTTTTGGTGAGATCTTGTAATTTAAATCACAAGATCTTTTTTTCAACAGAGCCCTGGTCAAGACAGCAGCAACAGTAACAAATAACATACAGCAACCATTAAAAAAAACATACACAATTTAAATGAAATTAAATGTGTTTTCTACTGTTTTACAGCCGATCCTTTGACCACTCAGGCTTCTAAATTACAACAGACGTCCTGACGTAAGAACAGGAGTGTCTGTAGTAATATCCTACATATTCGTGTCATGAGGAATATTTAAAAAATGCTAATGTTTAAAACGGCCAAAACACACAGAGCTACCATGAAGCCACGCCACTGAAGACTTCAAGCAGGTGGCCCTGTTGTCATGGAAATGCTGACGCGCCGAGCCAAGCCGAGCCGAGCCGAGATGATGATGAGGTATTTATCTACAATCTGACATGTATGACAGGACCGCCTTTGAACAGTGTGGAGGCTTTAACGTTTACAATCACATGTTTGGGCACCTCCCAGGGGAGAAAAAAAAAATACATTCAGCGTCTATGAGAAGCAACACACCTCCAACACGTGATCCAGACAAACAAAATCCAGGATCCTGTTCTTATCAGAGTTGCACACGGCTTGGCAGCCGCACGGAGGAATGACTTCACTACCAGTAGGATGCAAACGGCTGATGATTTCTTACTTGTCTCACACCATTCCACATTTAGCACCTCTTCATTTATAGTTAGAAGCAATTAAGGCGAGCTCTGTACAAACTGGATCAGTCACACAGCTTCATATCTCATACATGCTAAAAAAAAAAAAAAAAAAATCATCATTCAATTTGCATGGGAGATAAAAGAACCCATTTTATTCCCGTGCGTCATCTACCAGACATACAAAGCGGCGAGGCTCTGAAGGATCCTGCGTACAAGTCATGTTGATGGATCTAAATTTAACCCGGTCTTATATGGGATTTACAATTATGGCTTTCACGCGCTAATAAGACTGTTAAAGTATTGACATCATAACAAGCCTCCGATTTCAAGCTGCCCGTGACAGATGCTGTGATAAATGTTTCGGTATAAATTGATGCAGAATAAATCTCTTGGCAAACAAGAAGGCCATAAACAGCTTGTTGCCTGCTAAGTGCTTATATGCATTGAGTAGACAGGGGTGGGGTGGGGGGGGGATTATAAAAGCGACCCTTCAGGAACTGTATATTCCCCCATCGGAGCAACTGAGGGAGAGAAACGCAGCGGCGACCGGAGGTGTCAATCTCCAATCCACGTGACTCTGATGACCCTTCTTCAGCCCTGTTTGATTATTCCGTGGGGTAACTCGCTTGGTTGTAAAAGGCTCCACATGTGCACTTCACCTGTCTGGTTAGGATTAGATGGGAATGTTAACAAGCTTAGCTGAGTATACATATTCATGAGACACTGTGTGGGATGAGTGATGTGCCTGTCACCGGTCCTAAAACGCAGCCTTGATCATCGATAAACTCCAGAGCACGGAAGTAAAGCTTCTCCCTCCGGTCATTGCTATAAGTGGGTGTGCTGTATATTATACTATATGTAAATCTCCAGAGCTAAACACAGGGGATTAGTGTGCTACATAAAGTACTTTTCATTTTAGCCTCAATTGAAGTGTTGGATTAATGTGAGGTTTCTTGTATCTGGGTCTGCATAATATGCATTTTCTTTCTTGGCCTTTTGTTTCTGAAGCCTCTGCACGTGGGTTAATGTAGGAGTGAATTGGATCAAATTAGTTGAAATTACGAATTGAGCGGACACACTGCAAGGATCACTTCAAAGGGCATTTGTACTCTAATTAAGTCAATGTATCGCATTGTCACGTTTTCGGACTTATTGCACATAAAGACATGAAGGCATAAAGACCATAAAGGCCGCCTACTTTCCTTTGGACACTCCCTGTGGCTTCAGAAAATAAAAACTGTAATACCATCCACACAATTTACTAGTGCAGTGATTGCTTGGCCCCCGTAAATGCTGCTTGCATTTCTCAAGTGTTCTCGGGAACCACTCATGCGATCGACCTCACACTCGACACTGCACTCCCGGGGGTCGTCGGTAATACACCCGCCAAGTGTGTAGTCGATCGGATGAGCTGTTTTCGAGATATGCGAAGGACAGTCATACATGCAAACATACACAGAGAGAGATTCCTTCCTTTATAGTTAAGATGATGCTGCTACAGCGCCACCTATTGGCCAAATGGCAACACATTTGCCATGGCCATACAGACATCATATCTACACATGTCCACCAAATGTGGTTGCAATAGCGCAAAGCATTTAGGAGACATGATATTTTTTTTGTAATGTAAGCCCTGCCCACTAGCTTTCTCAATAGAGGTTCTGTACCAAATTTGGTGATGATCGCTCAAGATTTGTAGGAGGAGTAGCGAAAAAACTGATTTTGAATTCAAAATGGCAAATCTCACAAATTCCACATGGCACCTCCTTGGGTCCCCAGTAATACATCCATCAAGTGTGAAGCTGATTGAATGAGCGGTTCTTGAGATATACAAAGGACAGTCATACATTCATATATACACAGACAGATTCCTGCCTTTATAGTTAGATGATGCTGCTACAGCACCACCTATTTGCCAAATGGCACCAAATTTGTCACGGTCACTCAGACATCATATCTACACATGTCCACTAAATGTGGTTGCAATAGCATAAAGCGTTAAGGAGATATGACATTTTTTTGTAATATAAGCCCTGCCCACAGCATTTGAGCAAACTTTGAGGGCCAGCGATAACAAAACTCTGTGGAACATCAAAAATCAGAAGAAGTAACTTTTGCTGGTTTGGTCCAGAGATGTTCTGTACAAAATTTGGTGATAATTGCTCAAAAATTATAGGAGGAGTGGCAAAAAAACTAAAACAGATTTGGACTCAAGTCAAGATGGCAAATCAAGATGTTTGTTTCTGAGACTTGCGGTTCATAAGTTACAGGCCAGAAGTTTGTTGTTGTAGCACCACTACTGCCAAATTGCACCAAATTCAACACGGCACGTCCTTAGGAGCCCGGCAGTACACTCATCAAGTGTGAAATAGATCGGATGAATGCAAAAGATATTGAGATATGCAAACACACAGCCAGAGATTCCTTGCTTTAGCCTATTGTTCGATTACACGGCTTTGTTGAATACTTGATTCTGATTGGTCAATTACGGCATTCTACAGTCTGTTATTTCTGAATAGCAGACCGCTACTATGAGTAGCAGACAATCATTTTTAAATCAATATTCTGTGTCAAATTATTGATTTTCTTAGTAAGTAGATGTGTAATAAGCGAGCTCATGTCGAGCCAGCGGGTCATTATTGCGAATTAAACTCCTTCAGGGTGATTCCAGAGCCGTGCTGCATCACCCTGTTGGGATTTATCCACAATAATGACCCGCTCGCTCTACATGATCCCTAACATATTCAGGGAAAACATAACAAAATGGTGATTACACCAGCTGCTCTCTATTTTTGACTAAAAGGCTGGTGAGTAAAGGGTTAATACTGCCACAGAATCAGAATCACTGGCTCTGTGGGGGATTATACATGTCGACTATTTTCGCCCTAACCCCAGATTCCAACTTAATATTAAATTAACTTAACTTAATAAAAAATAATGTTGTAGTCTGATATGTATGAGATCAAATGTCTGACTGTCCATCATAAAAAAAAAAACAGTTACATATATCAAAACCATAGACTGTAAAACAATAGTGGACAGAGCTTCCCAGGACTGGAAAGTGAAGTCACTGTGGAAGTGCCTTAAACTTGCATTATTTTCTATGGCCAGCAGGGGGCGACTCCACTGTTTGCAAAAAGAAAAAAAGAAAAAAGAGGAGGAAGCGTTTTGAGGCAAATCTTCCCGGTAACATTTGTGACCAATGATAGAGCAGCTTGCTCGTGCGTGGGATTTGTTTACAACAAAGGAACGGCAGGTCTGAAAACACCCTGATTTGGCCCTGATGTTGGCACTAGATAAATAGTCAGGATATCCCCAAAGATAAAATAATTAATGCTTAGGGGAACATGAATGTCTGTACCAAATTTCATGGCAATTTGTTTCTTTTCAAATGAAATAAAATCTGGAATGAGAAAACGTTAAAAGAACCTTTCTCTGCCTATCCACAGAAGTTTCACTAAACTTGAGGGTCTGCTGCTAACGTGTGCTCACCTTTTTTCGCTGATAACTTAAGATCCAGACGTTCAGAAGGTTTTTACCAGGAGCTGAATTATCCACAGAGGTCTCCTCCTCTCCAAAACAACTGGACCCTGTGATTTAAACCAGTAAAAAACAGTTTCACGTTAAAAATCAAGTCTTTCTCCGACGCTGTTCGGCACATCGGCGTAGGGGCTGCAAGCTAACGTTTGCTCAGCTTGTTTCTCTGATAACTCAAGATCCAGACGTCAGATGACTAAAATCCTTCATCCGGTTAAAAGTTAAAAACCACCAAGATCTAAAAAGTGTATCGTTAAAATGTGACTGGATAAAAAGTCAATTTATGCATAAAGGGGATCTGACGCCATCATCAGGTGACCAAATGTAACGGGCCGTGTCCTTGATTAAAATACAGATTTCTCTGGGTTTGAACATTGTTGGAAACATTTAGGATACTGTAAGTACACAACTCAACAACATATATGCTTGTTACTGTGTTGTATTCTTGTATTCTGACCTGCCAAAGCGACTGCAGATGCAAATTAGCTTAAGCTAAAATCTGGTTCAGTGCATCATATTTTACCATATATGTTTTAACTGTACATTGTCCCTTTTTAACAAATAAAGTAAAGTAATAATATAACATAGGTCTAGAGCTGGGGGATATGGCCTAAAAATAAAATCTTACATTTTTTTCACACCACACCCGATTTCTGATTGTAATCAATTTTTTTTTTACAAAAAATTATTAACA
>JAOVVB010210026.1:0-10730 GCA_028570985.1 Heterobranchus longifilis
ATAGTGAACACTGCTCTGGATGCTGGAGTTCTGGGAGTGTCCTGGTCTTTCACAGGAATCCTTAAAATCTCCTTATTATTTTCCAATTCATTAACCTGAGCATTGAACTAGACCAATAAAAATATGTTGATGTTAATAAGGTTAATTTGATAAGATTATTGTATATAAATAAATAAAGGGTTTTTTTTGTACATTAGTAAGAACTTGCCCTTTCAATTATATATTTACGTTTCATACATTGAGAATGTAAAATAATTTTTTGTCTGTAGGTACAGTCATATTTTGTCACAGCATCACACAAAACTGGCTGGATAGATCTCTGCCTGAAGTTTAACCTGCACCATAAGTGAAATCAAAATGTTGAGTAAAAGAGATGTTATGAACATTTATGTGCCGGATTCAATAATCTTTAAAAAAAAAAAAAAAGAAGCTACTAATAAGCTACTTGCTCAATGGAAATAAACACCTGCACCAATAGATATTAATTAGAAAAGCTAAACTAAATATTTTTATTGGGATTAGTTCATATTTTTAATTCTAAAATAACTGAAGTGGTATAGAAAAATTTTCATGCTGAAATCATTATATCTTTTTTGATTTCTAATCTGTGATTCACTCTCTGATTACCGAACAGGGAGTGTATTTGGCTGACGACAAAAGAAGTACAACTTAGTGTAAACAAGGTATGAACGTAAACATTCCTATATCCTCTTTTTTTTTCATTAATTGCAAAGTGATGAAATGACAATAGATTTAAAATCTTGCTGTGAACTAGGTACATTTTGTACAATTTCTTTATATTTAGCCAACAATACAGTAGAAACCAAAATCATATAATGTTAATATAACAAAATTTTGTGAAATTACAGTTAACAAAAATTTCAGAGGTTTATCTTTGTTGCAGACATGTACAGACTTGAAATAATAATATTACTGAGTAATATTGTGTAAATTAAAGATAGTTTTGTTAGACAGTCATTGAGGATCATTAAAGATTGTTTTATTGGACAATTATGTGTGCCTACACAATAATTTGGCAAAATAATTAAAAGCACAAATGATGTGTATCTTGTTTTGTTGTCAAACTCTTGATTTTTTTTTGCATCTTATTTTCTAAAATTTAATTTTGATGTTATCAAATACAGATGGATGACAATGTAATAGAATCGCGATGGAATCATGACACATTACGTTAACCAAAAAATTCAGTCTACATAATTTATATCTGAAAATAGATTTAGTATAAATAGTAGACTAAATTAAAGGTAAATGCCCTTTCCCACTGACTGATTTTCCCCCAGAATACGGAAGTGTTCAATAGCGCACCACATCACTCCAGCTTAGGACCGCCTCTAAGCCACGCCACCTTTAGCGTTGGTAACCAGTATTTGGGTTCTTTTCCTACAATCCACCTCATCTCACCTGCATTCTGACAATATGAGATTTTCAAGAGTGTTAGACAGTACTCTACAGTTCCATTAGCAAAACACCAAATTGTGGACATATCATTTAAAAGGACACTTTAATGCCATTTTGCTTTGAAAATGATCTGGTAATCCATTCTGGCTTAAAACCCAATGTCAGTTTACTTTCAGTTTGTCTTCTGTTTTTGTTTTTATTCCTTTCTTTAATTGTTGCTGTTTAATTGACTTTCTCGGGATACTACACCTGACAATGATACCAAATAGCTACACCTCAGTATACATCAAAGGGTTATTTCATATCAGTTTAAAGCAATCTATAAAATGACTGATAACATAAACACTCTTGGTAGGGATGCAGACCTTTTCAGGTTCCAGTTTATTGCGCTGTATAATAAGATCTCAGATCCTCACCTTTGGAAGAGTAAAAACAGGTGCATGTGTGTTTGAGTCAGTGATGAAGACATTTACAGTCGCAGTGGATGAGAGTGATGGCTTTCCATGATCCCGAGCTTCAACAAGGATTTTATAAGCCTTTACTTTCTAAATCAAATAAGATAATGCATTCATTTTAAATATGAAATAATGAAAAAATGATTAATATTAAATTATATTACACATTCATTTTTCCCCCTAAATGCAATATTGTAATAAGCTTTTATTTATATATAATGTAAGAGTGACAATTGTCTAAGCATTAACACAAATAGTATCTGAGTAATAGAGGTGTAATATATTGTAATATAAATGCTTGTATTGATAAGCTCTGTTTATACTCACATCATAATTAAAGCATCCGGTAAAGCCAAGCTTTGAGATCAAGCTGTTCTGCATGCTAACAAAGGATTCCAGGAAAAATTTTGGTGAGGCTGGATACTGAGACACAATCCTCATTGAGATGCGAGAGTTATCTTTTCCTTCCTCATCTTTGTCACTTGCTGTCAGCGAAAGTGGAAGCATACCTAATGCAATGGGGAATTGAGTATGATTAGAATGCTGAAATGTACTTTCCTTAAATACTCTCTGAGAACCATTTTGAACCATTAGCAAAAGAAATAAAAAGCAAAACTATTATTATTATTATTATGTAATTATTCCGGCATAGCTCTGAGCTTGAACTAAATTCTAGGTTAAAATATAAGTTTTGGGAAGTTATGTTAATAATGTGTTATTGTGAAGGTGTGAAGGTACTTTCTGTCATTCCTTTCCTCATTCTCTATACTTACCTTCTTTTAGGTTCTCTGGAATATGTACATTTAAAACATTAGGGTCAAATATTGGTGGATTATCATTCTTGTCGATTACAATCACATTGAAATATAATGTTTTGTCAACCAATTTATCATTCAGATCCAACACATCAAACTGCACCTGTGATTAAAATATGTAAAAAGATAATGATACCTTATTAGAACATGTTACATTAAAATAAGCAAACAGTCTTGATTAACATAATAATAATACAATTGATGTCTTGGATAAATGTAAATTCTGGAAATAAAATGGATTCAAATAAAAAAAAAAAAACGGATGACTCACTTTTAAAATGGAATACGCTTCTCGGTCTAAGGGCTTGTGTACATAGATTTCACCAGTTCTTTCTTTAATCGTAAACACACCCTTTGGTTCCTCTGTCACACCCTGGCCAGCGATACGGAATTTGGTGGCTCCATGTATGTGCTGATCATTGTGCAACTGAAGCCAAAAGTGTACAAGGTAAGACAAAGATCTAATTAAGTTCATTCTGATGTTGGCAGAAAGTCTGACTTAAACAAAGTATATGCATGGCAACCTGATATCTAATTATGAAAGTGTTTATTTGATTACAGTTTAAACTTAGACATATTGTCAGTTTACTATGGTATGTAGCTATCCTATATGAAGTCCTACTGTTTAAGGCATTTTAGGCAGATGTCACTGTGTTTGTTAAATCAAATTCTTACACAACATGAACTTTGTGGGTAATCTAGACCCTTGATGTTATTTTTGGCAAAATATATTTTCTTATATAATAAAGATGAATACTTCCTTTAACAATACAACTCAAATTCCAAAAAAAGTTGGTATAGTATGGTAATTGAAAATAAAAACAAAAATGAGTCATCTTGTAAAGTCTCTTCACCTTGTACCATATTGAAAACACTATACCAACACATTATTTAATGATTTACCTCATCTCTGCCTCATCTAAGATGCACAGTGGCACACTGGAAATATGTTTTATAATGAGGAGTAATCATTTTAAATTTTCTTTTGGGAACAACAACTGTCATGTTCTTTGGTTCAAAGAGGAAAAGGACCACCCAAGCTGCTATCACTCTCAGGTCCAAAAGCCAGCATTGGTCATGGTATGGGGGCCAGCGCACATGGTATGGGTAAATTGCATGTCTGTAAGGCCATTAATATGTTCTTTTTGAAGCCACATATGCTTCCAACACCACTGTTAATCCCTGATGTATTATAATTATTTTTGAATATTACAATATTATGTTGCCTGCCCTCTTGGGTCTATCTCTCTCTCTCTGACTCTCTGTCAGTTGGGTTCAGTTTGCCTCTACTTTGGAGAGGGGTGCTGACTGAAGGATTAGTCAGTGATGTGTGCCTTACTCCTGCCTACTGTGGCACCATTGTACAGGAACTCCCTGAACCTGTGTGCCTAACTTCTGCCTCCTGCATTGCCATTTGCTAAGCTTCCCCTGTACCCTATTCTTGCCTCCTGTGTCGCCATTATTGGACTAGTACTTTCTGAACCTGTATTTAAACACCATCCCGCCTGCTGCCGAGAGACAACTACTTGACTTGTTATTGTCTTTCGCTAATACTTTTCTGACTTTCTGTGTATTGTCTTTTGCTGCCCATTTCGACCTCAACTCTGTTATTGCTTCTTTGTAAGAAAAAAATCAGTTTGTATAATTTGTAAATATCGCGTCGTACATAGTGGTAAGTAGAAATAGTGGTCTTTTTCAGAGACAACCCTGTATCTTCCAGCAAAACTGTATTCTGCTCAGATTATACCTGAATGGCTGCAAAACACAGAGAAATGTGTGCTACACTGGCCTGCTTGTTCCAGTTGAGAATGTGTGTTGCATTATGAAGTGCAAATTATGGCAAAGAATACCCCATACAAAAGTTAAAGGCCTGCATAATGGAAAAATGGAGGAAACCCTTGCTATCTTAATAGAAAAGGTGATGTTACACATTGGTAATCAAACTCTTTCAAATTTTTGGAGAATGTTGAAACAACTAGATATTTTCAGCAAACAATTAAGTTCACATAGAAAATCTTCAAATAATGTATTGTAGAGTTTTCAATATTCCATAAGGCAAAGAGACTTTACATATGACTTCTTTTTCGTCTTACTGCCAATTTCCATATTGTCAAAAAAAATTTGGAATTTGGGACGGAAAAGCACCAAGGAAAAGCAAAGTAGCAGCAATTTAATATAACTGTTAATTAAAGCTTAAAATTGTAAGGCTTTACAGTGCACAGTGTGGTTGTGAATGTGCGAAATGACTCCTCATCTTCCCAGAATTAGATTGTCACAATTTGAATTTTGGAATATGTCTATTCCATCAGCGCAGAAAAATCCACAGATGTAATAACCTATTCATTTGGTACATTCAGGTCGTCAGCTTATTTTATTCTAAAATCTAGACCTGACAAACTGAAACAACCCCAGATCATAACATTGCCTCCAGAGGCTTATACAATGGGCACTATGCATTTTACATTTTATTTATAATGCACTTTATATTTGAAGCAAAGTGCTACAAATTCATTAAAAAAAGTACTGACAAAAATAAGTTTTAAGACCAGATTTGAAAGCATAAACATTCTTTGGCATCCTCAGATACTCAGGGAGAGCATTCCACAGTCTAGGTGAAGCTGAGCAAAAAGCTGGATCTCTCATAGTATGAAGTTTGGTCTTACGAGGCTTCAAAAGATTTACTGACACAGAGTGGAGCTTGCGTGTTAATGTATGTAAGGTAATAAGTTATTTGAGATAGGGAGGGGCATCCCCATAAATGGACTGGTCGGTAAGAAGGTCCACCTTGTATTCAATTCTGAATAAAACAGGGATAGAGAGAGATTCAAGAATTGGCGTAATATGGTCATATTTATGCCTTCTTATTAGAATCCTAGCAGCACTGGTCATATTTATGCCTTCTCATCAGGATCCTAGCAGCACTGTTTTTAATATACTTCAGCTTTTTAAGGATTTTTCCAGTAGTCCCAATGAGGAGTGCATTGCCGAAGTCCAGTCTGGAGGAGACAAACACATTGACTAACTTTTCCGCATCTGCAAAATTGAATGCTGGACGGTGTTTAGCAATGTTCCCGAGGTGAAAGTAAGACTTCTTACACAGATGTTTGATATGAGCCTCATATGTCTAATAAGAGTCCATTTTAACCCCAAGGTTAATAACAGATGTTGACAATGGGATATCCTGGCAAGAAAAAGGTGATACTAGTTAGTCCTAACCTGGTGTGGGGTGCTGTTCAGCTGCAGGAAATTTTGCTTTATCCATGACTTTATCTCTTCCAAACAGATGATGGCAGAGAGGATCAGGAAGTAGAATTTATACTGAGGTAAAGCTGAGTATCATCTGCATAGCAATGAAATAAAATTCCATGCCGGCTGATGATGCAGCCCAAAGGAAGCATATACAATATAAAAGAAAATATGGCCAAGCATTGAGTCCTGAGGAACACCACAAGTGACATTGTTTGTAGCGGATTAAGTGTCTCCCAGGGCAACATGCTTCATTCTTCCAGTAAGATAAGAGTTGTAAATAGAGTCAGCGAGACCACCAGTATGACATAATCTGTAAAGATGAATGTTGTGATCAACAGTATCAAAGGCCAAAGATGACAAGTCCAACAGGATGAGAAGCGATGGAAAGCCAGCATCAGCCAACATCGGCAGGTCATTCGTGACTCTAACCAGAGCTGTTTCCACACTGTGGCAGGGACGGAAACCAGACCGGAATTACTCAAATAAATAATTTTGTTTTAGATGAGACTGAAGCTGTGCAGAAAAATGGAGGTTAGAAATGGGCCTATAGTTTGCCAACACTTCTGGATCTAAGCTGGATTTTTCAAGAAGTGATCTAATGACAGCAGTTTTCAGTGTAGGGGGAACATATCCAGTCTGGAGAGTGTGATTTATGATCCTGGTAATCAGGGGACTTATAGCACAGAGGTGGGATTTAACCAGAACTGTCGGAAAAGGGTTCAGAGCACAATTTGATGGTTTCACCTTCTGACAATGATCTCAACCACTTGCTGCGTAACGTCAAAGAAACAGATGTGAAAGGTTGCAAATTCCCTGGCTGTGGGTCATCCATCAAGTGCTTTCCTTCTTACCCTGACGTGCCCATCTCTCTGGTATAGGGTTAGTCTGGACCACATAACATGTTTTTTCCCCTGCTTAAGCTCACTAACAGGTAGTTTTCTTATGTTCATGTAGCTATTTAATTCCAATCTCGTGAGCTCTTGTCATGTTGTGCTCTTAGTTCACTCATAAACATAGCTGTGATTTGTACTGTTTTTTACCATGCATCTTTACAAAGCATTTAAGTGATCTCCATTATCGATTTCTTATCTGACTACATTCCATTCATGAATTTTGAGATTTAGCACAGTTCTTACAGATTTTAATAATGTGTGGGACAGTTCTTAACCCAATTCCAGTAATCTCAAATCTCCTTTGGTGCTTCATGCAGGCCAATAATTTGACCCTTATGAAGTTTACTTATTTTATTTATTGATTAAAATCTTATATAAAAAAAAAACCCAAAATCAGTTAAAAACAGATATTATTATATTAGTATTTGAGATTAACATTAAAACAAATAACCTTTTTTTTTTTAAGAATGTTATACATGTGCAGAAAACACACTCATGCAGAAAGCCTGAACAAGATTAAAAAGTATATAGTTTTAAAAAATCTCATAACTGAATGATTTTCTCTGCAAATATGCAATATATTATACATTGACACAGACTACCACACATGTATTTTATCTGAAGTTAATCTAGTGTTTGCCAAGAGGTACCTCTGTGAATCGTTGGGGAAAAGGTCCAAGAAGTTCCTCTTCAATTTCAAAAGTAGACAGCACCCATCTCCTCTTGCTCCGCATAAGAACATGCTCCTATATCATCATCATATTATAGTTGTAATAAAGCCAAGTCAAATTTATATATAGATTTATATTATATTATATAATATAAATATATTATATTATATTTATATTATATTATATTATATTTATAGTATATATACATTAAATTAGTAATTGTAAGCACATTGTGGGATAACATAATTGAAGTTAAATACATATACGTGCCTCTTCATTTTTCTTTTCCTGGCTGCTCAGTTCACCAGGTGACCTCTTGGCCCACTGCTGAAAACATAAAACAAAACAAACATGCACGAATACAAAGCTGTGAAAAATTATCCATGTCTTCTAAAAATAAACCTCAAAATGCAGTTACAGTTTAAAACAAAAATACAACTGTTATTTTATTTTTAGAAGGTCAGTATAGATTAAGTGTACAAAATATATAAAACAGCACAACAATATACACAACAACCTGTGTGTAATTAAAATGCCACCTGCCCTCAACATAAAGACACCTGTTCCAAAAACTACCTGGCTTGTTAGACAACATACCAAAACAGATACCACAGTAAAGACCAATGAGCAATCAAACTTGTTTTGCAATATGTCTTTGACCAGCACGTGGAGTTTCATTAAATGCATTACCTTTAATAATCAGTTGCATTAGCATCTGAGAGTGAGTATATTTCATAAAAATGTCATTTTTCTCATTTAAATTGATTTCTACATAATAATAGCTAATGCATTTTAGTAAAACAAAGGAAATGCAGGATTTCCAAACTGGTAGTGTTTTTGTCTTGATGCCCTCTCTACTTCCTGGGAACTATTTATACTGCCAAAACAAGTAATAGACTCTTTAGCTGGAAAACAAACCATGGCATGAACCCTTAGGCCATTTTGAAAAGCCAAACAGTTTCAAAGAAAATGCCTTCTGAATATGTGATGCATAATAATAATCATCATATTATAATAATCATTATGAAAGCCTGCTCAGATGTTGCTAAACACGCTGTTTTCTTCTTTTTAAACATCACAAAGTAATTAAAAGCTTAATCATGTTTAAGTGACGGAATAAGTAAAAAACATGTACATGTGCATATTAATGCAATTTTAATGTGAACAATCTGAGAAAGAGGGAGAGAGTAATAAAAATAAAACTTAAAAATAAAACAACAAGGATGAGATCAGACACTGAAGAGGTGAGCCAAGGAAAACAAAACAGATGCCAAAACAATTGAAAATCACCAACAACCGTCACAGGGCAGGATTAAAGGAATGGCAATCCACTATTTACAATACATGTTGAGAGCAGAAATATAGAGGCCATTTCACAAGATAAAGTCAACTCATCAGTAGTACAACTAATGACCAAAATTATGACCCAAAATATACAAACTATTCTTTGTTGATGATGGAAATCACGACAGTAGCAACAGAATAAACTCTAAGTGTGTTGACAACTTGATGGAGTTGTTGTAAACTCGAATATGCAACCATATATTAGGTGTTTTACTGTAAAAAAAAAAAAAAAACTTTACTAACTAAAACTATTTGATATCTAATAGTGATTGCCAACTTTGATTAAGTAATTTAATTATGTTAAGTCTAATAAATTTAGTTCTTAATGAAAATATGGGCAACAAAATGCTTGTGATGTTCTTGTGCTGTTGTAAGAATGAGATCTTTAAATATAATTTCCTTCATATATAATATAATTTCACTTTATATGGGCAGCCAGTATCTACACTATAAAGAAAAAAGTTTAAATTTTCCCATTTTACAATGTAATAAGTAAACCAGTAACCAAAAAGTGTTATTTAATAAGTTGAATCTGACTATGTCAGCATTGCAGGTGAACTGACATGACCCTTTTGTATGTGTGCAAATTCAAAGGTGGTGAAATATGATATCAATTAGCATAATCTCTGCGATCAACAAAAATATTTATACTTACAGCCAAAAGAAAAAGAAAGCAGATGGTCCTCATGCTGGAGCTTGTATATTGTCTGTGCACTCTGTGTGTGTGTGTGTGTGTGTGCCTAAGTGGGTGTTATGGATGTACTATGTAGATGCTTTTTTGTGGGTGTGGTCAAGATGACGTACAAAGGATGAAAGAAACTGGCTGTTTAGCATCCTGCACTGTAATCCAGACTGCTATGATTGGCTAGCTGTCCTGTCAGATGAACAAACTCAGTTACATGATGTATGCATATTAGAGTTTCTACTACACACTCTGAAATCCACTCTGGATACCTCAGAAGGTATCATGTTCCTCATTTCTTTCTAAAATGATTGGGGACACTATCTACAATTATCTGTTTCCCTTTTTTCACCCAGAATATCCTCCAAGATTCTAACCAGTCTGGTGTCATAGTGGCACACTCCTTTGCTGCTTCCCATGCAATAGCTTCTCTTTAGAAAGCAGAGACAAATTTTGTTATTAATATTTGTGGACTGATGACACTCTCAGTCTCTGACCTTGTAAATGAGCATAAGCATTTGTTTTTGTTAGGGTGCTTTCACACCTACAGACTATAGGTCCATTTAAATAAAACTACTTTGATCTGAAAAAGTTTAGTGCGGTCATCACGGTCAGCATACCGAAACAGAAACAGGACCAAAAGCTATGAATCACATCTCCAGAAATATTTTCAGCTACTGAGCATGACACATTTCAGTAGGATTAATGCATGCTACCTCCTTTATTGCCTCGATATGCTTCACTGCATCAACTTCACTTTTTTTTCCAGCCGTAGCCATGCTTTATTTTCAAACTGTATGATTTGCTTAAAGTGGATAATGAGTTCACAACACAAATCAAACACTTGTTCCTGTAATTAGTTAATGTTTTTGTTCTTGCTGCAGACACGTCTGACCAATAAGCTGAGAGGATGTTCCTGAAGAAACTGAACCAAGGGAAAACTTTACAAACTCATCATGTGATTTTATTTAACACCGTAGCAAAATTAACTAGAAATAAGACCACTGCAGAAATCTCCACAACAACATTGTGCAATAGTGAGGATTTTATGAACTTTTTTAATAATAAAATTGTAAATATTAGGCATAAAATTGAGGCTTTGAAACCAAACAATGTAATTGATGCAGATGTTAATCTAGCCATGTCAGATCAGAACCTAGAATACTTTACTCCCCTTGAAGAGAATGAACTAATTTCACTCA
>JAOVVB010210036.1:0-10730 GCA_028570985.1 Heterobranchus longifilis
TACTTTGTAGTTTTAATTTGAATGCATGACTTTTACTTGTAACAGAGTATTTCTGTACTCAGTCCTCTGCTCTGCAGTTTACAGAAAATACATTTTCTGGTACCCCGTTCCCATCCAATCAGGAGAGAGGATTCCAGAAATGTCTTTTCTGTTTACTGCAGAGCGGAGGGACTGTGAGACCCACGTTACTGACCAATATCACTGATGGCTGTCGGAATGTAGAGCGATTTAACACTTATTTTAACAAAGTGTAAACCACTTTGTTAACCCACAGGTAAAGTGCGATGACCATCGTCACATGTACTAAACTTGACACGGTCACCAATCACTAACTCTGCATTAAAAAAAAAAAGAATAATATCTGACATTAATGATCAAATATTCCCCATATGTCTTATAAACCACAGTAAAAAAAAAAAAAAAATTCCATGTCTCAGACAGGCCAAGATGTAAAGGTATTACCCAGCAGGCATATGGCTGTCAAAGTCTGTTCCAAGTCATTTCAAAAGTTCTTTAGGTTTACAAGCATCCCCCACCCATTTCCATCTCACTGCCTTCATGGGCGGCAAAGCCACCCTAAACTACAGTCTACGCCAAAAAAATTACATCAAGTGCCACATTCCTGTCTTTTCCCCCTCTAACCACAGCCCGTATACTCAACCACCCTTGCAAAGTAAAAGCTCAACTTCCTTAATTCTGATGGTAGAAATGATGGGAGAAATACCAGATGGTGCATTCACGGAGGGACTTGGAGGGAGACAGCTGACCTCATTTCACTGGTTTTACATCATGCAGGATCTCATAAACGTAATAAAATATAAACTATAATTAAATACAACATCTGTGCGTGCTTCTTGAGAAGAAGCTGAACGCACTAATTAATTTGTCCACTCAGCACCACTTGCTGAGACCCACAGCCGCAAAGCACGCTGCACATTTCTTTCACACACAGAAATAATAATCCTACCATGCTTCTGAGGTTTCACATTAGACATTAGCAAAGTCTCCCTTACCTTCTAAGGTGGTTCCTGTGCCCAGGAGAGGATCGCCCAAACCGGACGAGTAGCGAGCGCTAACAAACAGCTCGTACTCAGTGATTGGTTGGAGGTTCTTCAGCACGGCCTGGGTAGTGTCTCCCTTGACGGATATCTCCTTCCTTTCACCGCCCTCGGCAGGTTTGAAGGCGATGCGGTACTGAAGGACATTTCCTGGAGCGGCCTGCCATGCCAGTTTCATTGTAGACACGGTCTCGTTGAAGACGCGAAGGTCACGGGGAGAGCCGCGGACTGAAAGCAAACCAAAATGGATCAGACGCTAATTCAAACGCGGAAAACCCAAGTTTTACTGTTTTGTCAAAAACACACAGCTTTCCCCCCGACTCACCTTCCTTGGTGGTTCCATCTACCTGCATCTCGTCCCCTACGCCTGTAGAATACTCAGCAGACACAGACACACGGTAGGTGGTGATGGGGAAAAGCTCTTGGAGAACTATGGTCGTCTCCGGTCCAATGGTTTGGGCTTCCAGTATTTCCCCAGTACCACTCAGTGGGACGTAGGACAGGCGATACCGGATGACCGAACCTGGAGCAGCTTGCCATGACACCCTGAAACTGTTGGTTGTCTCCTCTGTGACTCGTAAGTTTCGAACAGTCCCTTGCTCTGAAAAGGAGAGAATGTTTTTAGATTCTGAGTATTTTGATGATTATCACACAGGGTTCTTACACATTTTCCATTTTTAAATTCCAGACTTTTTCAGACTCAAGTTTCCAGACTTCTCGATAGATTTTTCAGACCATATTTGGCATAGAAGTACAAATAGCTATGTTTATTATCTGGACCCACTCTTTCATGATACAGGCAGTTTTAGATGGAAGGGATTTTAGGGGAAGGGACGCTTGATAGGCGTGTCTGTATCCTGACACAGCAGTTGTCAATTTCTCTTCCATGACTAATGACCATCAAAGAAAACATAGAGGCTACACCCTCCTACAGCCATGGAAACACTTTGCTGCACCCGATAGGGCGACGCTTT
Organism: Heterobranchus longifilis; assembly: GCA_028570985.1. Taxonomy (NCBI): domain Eukaryota; kingdom Metazoa; phylum Chordata; class Actinopteri; order Siluriformes; family Clariidae; genus Heterobranchus; species Heterobranchus longifilis. The sequence goes on from JAOVVB010210036.1 coordinate 2,033, forward strand.
TACACGTATGCTGTCAGCTCCCGGATTTCAAACCGGACCAACATGGCAGCTCGTTTGGAAAAACCTCTCTCATACGAAAACAGTTCACCGAAAAATGTGTTTCTGTAAACATTTGAGGCGACAAATAAGCCATGCAGTTTCTGAAACCGTCTTCATTTTAGATCGAAAGCTGTTACTTTCAAAGATTGTCGAGAGGCGACGAGTCGCGCTGGATGTCCCTGATTTGCATAACGTAGCCTGGATCTCAACGATGTGTAAATGAGGAGCTGGCAATGTGACACCCCGTCTCTCGAAACTCGCACGGCTGCTTACATAGACAACGCATGGGAAGCGTGGAAATGACGGTCCCTGTGGACACGTACCATCACACAGCGGTAAACATTTAGCCTCAAACACCATGAAAAACACTCTGCTGGTATTTAATTTATTTTTAGAAATTCAGAATTTAGAATAGGGGCAATAGTCTGGAAACACAAATATTTTTCCATGCTCCCTTTTCTTTATTCCATACGTATCCAGACCTGGAAATTACTCAAATCAAATTCCATACTTTTCCATACTACATAGGAACTCTGATTACAGTAAGGTACAAGTAAATCTCTCTTACCTTCTAGAGTGGTTTCTTCACCCGTCAACGGGAAACTGTCTCCTTTTTCATACTGAGCAAAGACGTTGACCTCGTAGGCGGTGAGGGGGTATAGGTGGGGCAGAACGGCCGTGGTGGTGTCACCAGGCACTGCCATGGAAATGTAGTCTCCGGTGATGTCTTCAGCCTTGCGGAAACGCACCAGGTAAGACAACGCGTTGGCAGCGGGAGCTACCCAGGTGGTACGGAAGCTTCTGGAGGTGATCTCGGAAAACTCCAAGTTAGTGGGTGGATGCAGACCTGCAAATAAAAAGTTACTTGTTATGAATGTATGTCATTAAAAAGCATTGCACGGGCCCAAATCATGTAAAAGTTTAAAATTAGTACTACTGTGATCACAGCAGACCATAAATCTGTGAGATTTATGGGGCTACTGCAGCTATATTTTATTCCTTTCTCCTCTCTGCCCATGGCCTCGGCCATTACCTTCAATTACTGGCAGCAATGAAAAGCAAAGCATTGTTGTAACCTTGTTCAGCTAACAAGGTTTTTTTTTTTTTTTTAAAGTAAAGTTGCCAAGCATGGAATGCTACACTCACTAAATTATGTGTGTTTTGGGACTACAGGCTTCAGTATCAATAAGCATAGTGTGTGTGGTGTGATGTCATTCTGGGTGGACCAGCCACAGCTCTCCTCTGTCTCGGAGCTGGGGTGGGCTTTTGAATCCAAATTATGGTCAAGTGGAAATAGCACTGTTGTTCCAGTCACTGTAGTGTTTTTAAACAGTAAGCGATAACAGTGATAGAGTTTATTCAAGAAGCACGTATGTGGCTTTGTGGTATGTTTATTGGCAGGCTACGGTCGAGTGAGTTGATTACATTTTGCCTGTGCCTTGCATGACAGCAATTTACACCATATTATGTTGCTGTGTTTAACTTTTTCTTATTTGCATTGGCTCTTTGCCATTACTCCTAAAGACCCGGCCAACTGACAGCCAGATGGTACCGTGTCTACTAAGGACAGTATGGACCAGCGTGAAGGTACTACCATACTCAGCAAATGGTAGTCATACAAAACTGAGGCCAGGAAGTTCTGGGCGTATCATGGGGCTACACTCATGGTCATTGGGTTTAGATATTCTATCCTCCGACTTACTTCTCTTTTTAATGTTGAGCAGCTCCTGTTCAATCCTCAGACAGATGGACTGAGTCAGCTCCTTGGAGATCCTCTGGAAGGCATCAAAGTCCTCCACCTCGTAGACGTGAGTGTCTGACGGATGATTAGCGATGGCCTCCAACTCTGACCTCACTGCATCCTTCACGCCAACGGCAAAGATCTCCACGTCAACGTTCCTCAGGCCGGTCGCCGCATCCTTAAACGAGTCGGACGACTTTCCGTCCGTGATCAGGACCATGACGCGGGGGACGTTCTGTCTCGCTCCACGGCCAGAGACAAAGATCTTATCCTTGACGTAGGTCATGGCCTTGCCCGTGTTAGTGGAGCCTCCACGGTAGGGGAAACTGCGCACAGCTTTGACAACAGCGTTGATGTCGTGGTGGGTGTTGAGGGCGAACTCAGTGTGTGGGTCGCGACTGTACTGGACCAAGCTGATCTGGACCTTGCTGGGTCCGATGTCAAAGGAAGTGACAAGAACCTCCAAGAAGGCACGGACTTTGGCAAAGTTTTGTAATCCAATACTGTATGAGCCGTCAACCAGCAGGACCACATCAGCCTGCACATCCACTCCCAGAGAGCACTCTGCCAAAAGACAAAAATAACGGGTCATGTAAGGCCTTGTACGGCTTCCACGATTAACAACCAGTGAGGGACTTTGAGTATATCCAAGACCTTGTCTACATGTATCTGGATATTTTTGTAAGCAGATATTTTCCTCTCTGTTTTGGCCTCTTGTCCACATGTAAACAGAGTTTAATGTCACTGAAACGGATATTTTTTAAAACCCCATTTTCCAAAACTCCAGTTACTGTGAGTCTGTTGCTTTGTGTAATGAGCATGTGTCAGAAACAACGATACAGAGCTGGCATGCTAACGGCTAACGGTAAGCGATACGCTAAGCAGCAACTTCACCTCGTCGTCCGTCCACATGAGTCACATGTCAGTTTCTCCACAGCTCCAGGACCGTGTAGCAGAAAGAGAAAGAAATAATTAGCTTCTATTGTTTCACTGTTGTTTGATTTGTTACTATCTGTGTGTTACTACCACCAAAGCTAAAGCTAACGCTAACTGTATGCTCAGATTCTTCTTCTCTGGTGTTTGACGTGTTGTTGACGCAGCCTCATCGCCCCCTACCGGCCCGGTGAGCGTTTGGAGTGTTGATGTCTTCTAATGTAGACGGAGATATTTATCAAAGTGGAGGTTGTGTGGATGGAATGGGGGTTTTTTTTAAACGGAGGAGAAAAATATCAGTTTATAAAAATATCCAGATGCATGTAGACAGGGCCTGTATCTCCCTCCTTCCCACACCCACACAAGTTGGATAAGCTCAGCCACAACGGGGGTGGGGGGATACTTGAGCGCAGTTTCACTCTGATGTGGTCCTGAGAGGCCAGCGGCAGCTTGACACGCCAATACTGCCCCGAGTTTAAAACTCCACATGCCTGCTGGGAGGTCGGAGAGGAGCTCTGCCCCACAGCTCCACAGGCATGATAGGATGGCTGGGATGTTTGGACATGACTGACAAAATACCACCTGTCATACATTCACATTTCAGAAACACACTCAACATTGGTGATGCTAACTCCCGCTGACAGACAGCGGGAAAGAGACAGGTGGCATATGAGAAAGAAAATCACAGCACTGAAATGAAACCAAAGAGGGCAAAGGTGTGCAGCGTAACAGAGTGGGGACAGGATTGAAAATACATGCTGCTGCTACCTGCATGCCTATAAGGATATATGTTTTTTTTATTGAAGAAAATAAGGGATGTATTTTTCTGAAAGCAGCGACTTTCAGAAACAGATGACAGATGACACCTTCAATTAGAGCATCTGCTTTGATCAAGTCATTAAGGATGGGAGGGGACGTGACTAACTGTTGGCACAGCTTTCTGACACCGCCTTTAATTGTTCGCTCATTTAAGGAATTTTTCATCTGCTTCATTACCGACTGCAAGAAAGTGTCACTTCTTCTCCGCTAATAATCAGGCAGAAAATTCAACACGGCCCATGTACAATGAAACACACATTGAAACAAATTTTAATTTGTTAGCAGCTGACGATTAGTGCTTTGTTGTGGACATCAAATTCTGGCTGAGAAAAAAAAAATCTTAATTAGCATTTTCCGCTCGCCTTTCGGGAATTATTTCCAATCTCAAATTTTAAATTAAGTACTTATAAAAGCTGCCAAACTCATCAACTGCTATCTCATCTTAATGGAAAGTGGTAATATTTCCTCAATTTAAAATGGGGAGGTGATTCCAAAATATGAATGTCAGAAGTCACATATTTTAATACACAAAAAGACAGAAACTTTTACTTTTCTCTACTTTTCGGTGTGAAACAAGTGAGACAAAAAGCAGAGTTTTGACTCCGGTACCATTATTAAAACATCGTATGCATAGTCTTTTGTTAAATTATCTTTTGTTATATAGTCAGACAGTATCAGCTCTCGCTGCACAAGTGTAATCAGTGTAAAATGCAATTACGACCTCAGCAAATGATGAAATGTCAAAGCTGCTTTCGGCTGTCGTCTGCTAAAGGAGCTGTGAAATCAAGCCAATGTGTGATCATTCTGTGTTTTATTAGCTCTGCTTTACAATTTATGCCGACGACCCTTTTAATCTTTTGACCAGGGAAATTTATTTCAAAAGACGGAGGAAGAAAAATTTGAGGATAAGGCACGACCTGGAATCCACGGCACCATCCGCACATTGCATATATATTTAAAAACATGTCTTCTCATTTACAATTGTAAGACATCAACCTGCTCTCACGAAGATTCAAGTCACACCTCAAACCGCAACAGCAGCTGATAACCCATCGCTCCTTGGCAACTGCCAGAAGGGTGACGTGCAGCAGAATATTTTGAGAGAATGAGCTCGGTGAGAAAATGGCGGCTCTCAGGGGAAAAACACTCACACACAAATAACCTGAACCTCCATGGGCAGGTGCATCACTCACAACACCGTGTTTCCACTGGCAACATCACGGAGTACAGCAAAGTGAAACAGACACAAAACATGAATCCAATGAGGTTTTCATGTTGCCTATGAGCGACAGTAACATGGCAGAGGGAGATTTTCATTCTGCATGCTCGACTTTGAAAAGGTGAATCTTTCCTCCGGTCCTCAATGATTACGCAGAAACTTCTCATACGGCCGGGTTAAGCCAGCAGAGGCTTTTTGGTCAGTCCTCTCCGTCTGACTTCTGCTTCGGGGCGTTCTACTCTTTTCTGTCATTTCGGTTAAAGCGTTTAAAAAGCTGTCATCATCAGTAAGGATGGCATGTCCTCTCCCTGTCCTCTGTCCGAGCCAGTCCCCCAGGGGCCAGAAGCACCTGTCCTTCAGAAGAACAGCCGGGCCTCTGCTTAGCACTGCTGTCAGGACCACCGTTCTATCTGAAAATCACAACGCCTCGGGGGAAGTGGAGAGGTGACGAGGACAAAAAGGATTGAAATGCTGAGTGAAGGAAGGGGAAGCTGGTGCACGCGGTCCTTACAGGAACCTTGGCCTGCTTACTAATCACTTCAACTACACTGACCTCTGAGAATGATTCACACTGTGACAGCTTTTTTAGTTAAGTCAACTTTAGAAACTGCACATTAGCATTCGTGATATTTTGTGCTAATTACCAACTTGCAACAAACCAAATAGAGTATGCTATCAGAAATACTTTACAAATAGTACAGTGACCATTTTTTATCTATTGTCTGTACAGTGCACAAGATGCGGTGCATGCAAGCAACTGACAACTGACGATCTTTATTCTCTTTTGCATGTGGGTTACTTTTACCCCCTACAAATGTGTTTTTTCTTATGTAGCTATATTGTGTCCACACACACAAATAAACACCTAGCAAAGTACTCAAAACCGCCTCTGTGGTAGTTCCCGCTACACTAGGTGTCTCCAGAACCACAATTTGCCATGATGACACCCAGACTCACAAGGTAAAAACAATACCAGAGTCACTGTCGTGGCTGATAATTACACCTGAATCCCCTGAACTTTACAGAGCTTTATAGTGAGTTTAAGCTCATTGTTAATCTGTCCGGCCCACAACTTCACTGGTTTGGTTCACTCTCACCGCTCTCGTAGCTTTTTCATTGGAAAATCTATTAAAAAAAACAAAAAAAACTCACTGTACACAACCTGCTGAGCCCCAATCAGCAGATAAGACACAGTTAGAGAACAGCTGGTGAACACAGTGAAGTTTTAGCGGCTAAAGAGCCAGATACTTTCCTCAGGAGTTGGTAGAGAACAAAATGGAGCTAAAAGAGATGAATATTGGACTTATATTCATCAGGTGGACAGAAACACAACTTCAAATAAATGTTAATGTTGCTCTGTAACTGCTGGGTGTCTAAATAAGAAACTGTTTGCTAACAAGTTAGCCATATCAACTTAAAATATGTCAATGTTGTGTGCACAACTTGTTTCTGCTTCCCCTAAGTGGCCAATAGTACAGCTGCGTATCCTGATGAGTCGATGGACAACAACCCGCACTGACGTGTCAACACGATGCCGCTCTGTGGGCTTAAATAGAAAACAAAAGGAAGCTGTTGTGCATTTCCCTTTAATCTACATTTAACTTGGTTGTGGGTGTAATTGAAGCCTCGAATGATTCAGAGAAATAAACCTTTTTACTCATAAAGCACACAGTATGCTTTCGTTTCCTGATTGGTTCTTTGTCAAGTTGCTGGGCTCAATCAAGTCTCCGTGTTACAGACTACCTGTCAGTGGGTGAAAGATGGATTTAAATTTCAAATTTTAGGTTTTTATGCTGATGTGGATGTATCCACCAGCCCTGTGTTGCCAGTTAATAATCTGGTAAAATGATTCACTGTGTGCTTTGCTTCTGCTGCTGATGAAGGTTTAATGCTTTTCAAAGACAGCAGAATGACATCTGTTGAGGACGGTAATGATATGAGCATCGCATTCTGCCGAAGAGTACACTGCTACGAGTGCATATACCATGCAGCAGAGAACGATAATAATCTGACAACACAGATACCTTGTCATGAATGTAAACAACATCCTACATCTGCCTGTGAATCTATTACATGTGCATTATGTACTACCAGTGCTTTAATTGTGTTTAGCCTGCAGGAATGTATTCAAAACTAATGGTGGGCCTCGCTGTATCAATTGTATGTGTCTGCACAAGTGAGACAGAGAGTGAGAACTGCACAAACACCTTCATCTTGGCCAAGTCTGACTATAGTCTCTGCCAGTCTCGCAAGCTCCCCCTGCCTTATTTCTGTACATACAGTATCTACTTTTACCTGCTTGTTTATTTTTCTTGCACACTGTACCCTTCCTTGTTTACACGGTCTGCATAAATCTTCCTCAGGAACATGTTTGGATGGGAGGGTTGCAGCATGCAGTTTTAATGTGTTGCTTTCACCTTTTTATAATGACGGGATGTGCAGGTTTCTCCATTCTGAGTCAAGGAGAATTTCAATAGATTTTGAAATATGTTTTTTTTTTTTTTTTTTTTTTGCCTTAAAATAGTTGAGGTTGTCTCTGGCTGCTTCTTATTTGCAGCCTCCCACACACGGCCTGACCCACACAAATACTGCATGGCGCAGCAGGGAATGTGCTAATAGGAGTCTATATTTCCCTTTGCCCGTGAAACACAGACCATAGGGGTTTGAGTAATGAGCCAGTGCCACCTGTGCCCACGATGCAAGGACATTGTGGACTGTAATGCTGATGAGCTTCTGTGGGCCAATGTGCCACTGTGCTCCGTTGTTCCCCCGCTTCACATCTCCATCCATCTTGGAAATGTTCTTCGCGTCTCCCATTTCACTCGTTTGAATCAAAAGCTTTGCCCGGACACTGTAAGGAAAACTGCAGTTTTGTGGAAAAGAGTCCTGGGTCTCATTTATTGAGGGGGGCAGTGTGGGAGCACGTTTACAGTAGCACACTGCTAATGTGGGCTTTCTCAGTCAGTGGTCGGGAGCACACAAAGTTGTGAGGAAGGAATGAAAAAAAAGGCTTTCTAATTGCTGTGCTAAGGGAGCAGCAATTAACTTCCAGAGACGGCTGTGACTGACAATTTCAGCATTAAACACTAAACAACCAAATGCAATTCTTATTCAGACAGATGTCGATGTATATGAATGAGGTATACTGTCAACAAGTCCTCCAAACCAGACGACCACAGAAGTCATTTATTCCTACCCTCTAATGCGGGCGTTTCATAAATTAGCACCTCCAGCAGTGGCAGGAAATACGACCCACAGGAGCGTTTTCCTTCTACATAAACGTGACTGTCGCGGTTTTAAACATGTCGTTAACATTGTGAAATGGATCGCAGTTTGGTTAGGTTTAGGCACATAAAACTACTTGGTTAGATTACTTGGTAAATTGCGGTGTGGATTAAAAACAGTACATTTGTTATGTTACTTCGCTTCTGTGCATATGTACATGACAATTATGCACGTGACGCAGAAAGTGATGTAGTTCTGTTTGTTACGGAGAATTAAAATAACTCGTTGCTTATTTTAGTTTCAAACGGGACACAAACACTGGTCTCCTGGGTCAAAGTCCTGTGTTTGTTTGATCCATCCACCAACTCTCCCACCCGCCCTAAACGGTCTTTCTCGCTCTTAATATTATGTTACATGATTTCCTGCTTTGCTCGTATCATAATTACTACAGCTACAGTACAAGAAACGTAACTGCTGCTTGTACAAACGACCGATGGTGTTTTCACAGACATAACAATACAAACCACCTTGTTACCAACGTTTTGCATCTCATGTTGCCGTAGTTGTGTGAATTGAATGAACTTCCTTGATGATAAGAAGGGGTAATAATGTGATGTCCTTCATCAATAAAGCTCTACTGATAAAGACATTTTTATTTTTTTTTTTCTTATCGTCAACCAATACAATAAAAAGACCAAAACCACCAAGGAATTATTTGTGCT